>CM061155.1:1697849-1737849 GCA_030710495.1 Labroides dimidiatus
TCAGAACCAAATGTAAGAGCAGGGTCAGATCCAAACTTTTTTTCACTTGGGTGGCTGGGCCTCTGGCTTATGCAGGAATGGCTTTAATTTACCATTTCATATCTTACTTTGACTAACATTAAAGTGTGTTAAAGCTCCTGTGAGGAGTTTTTTTTCTCTGATTATGAAACAGAACAAAATTAATTCTGATTTTTCAGATGAACCACAAAAGCAAAAGCAGATCATCAGCAACAAGACTAAATATTACTATAAAGTAATCAGTAATGTTTAAAACAACTTGGTTGGGTTGAAACAATGTGTCAGACAAAGCAATTAAGTGCAAGCCTTATTTATCCTTTTTAAAGTAACTGATACATATGACTAATAAAAAAAGACAGAATGGGGGTGTCATCATTCTGATCTATGCGAACTATTTGTTAACAAGAACACACATTTCTTGCCTCTTAATTTTGGTCTCAAAGTGGACCGTATTGTTGCATTTATATTTAAAACACTAAATGTTCTTCCAGGTGTTCATACTCTGTCTGTAGAAGGTTAATAGACTGTCCTCTGTAGTCTTTCACAAAAACTAGCTTTACATCCATAATGCATTGCAGAGTAGATTACTGTGTGGTTTGACATACTTAAAACGAGTATTTTATTTATGGCTGACATAGCGGATAGTGTTCCATTTCTTTCAAATGCAAAGTTATATTGCCCACTTTCTTTGCAAAAAAAATAGATCATCAGTATCCCATGACTCTTACTGTGAACATATGATTAATTTTTGTATTGCATGTTTACAGAATGGATGACCTGAGAGACCTCCTGAGACAGAGAAATGTTCCCGAAGAAACTATAGAGACCTTGGAGCGAGAGAATAGGGATGAGCGAGTACACCATTATCTGTATCTATATCTGTATCTGTTTACCCATCCATATTATCCGTATGCGTATCCGTACTCATAGGGGGTGGGGCCTAAACCAGAAGTAGGCGTGTTTTGTTCGAAAATAGGCGGGACTTAATTCTGAACATCATTTTAAGTCTGAAACTGGCAAGAATTGATTTGAAATGGCCACATTTATTTTTTATTTGAATGAAAAAACAGCCTCAACAGAGATTCAAACTATTGTTGTTTATCACAATAGTAAATATGATCTGTGTAAATTTAACAGGTGATTGGTGCAAACATTCAGTGGCAAAAAAATCAAAAATATGCCTTGTTGTTCACTGTATTTTCAAAAACACTGTGCTCAGAATGGGCAAAGCTTTCCAACTAACTTTCTCACCAGCCAAACTAAAATCACGCAGCCAGTTAAAAAAAAAAAAAAAAAAAGACCGGCGTGGAGAAACTAGGGGGACACGCGACACCAGGAGTTTACAGCTTTAAGCCTTCAAGTGCGTTGCGTGTACGTTGCAAAACAGATAATCAAGTAACTTTAAATATATAAAAAAGAACTAAAGAGATGCGAGACAACGAAAACCTTAAAAAACGGTCCTGAATTGAAGCAAGAGGCACTGACCAGCGCGACACGAGCCGTTTTCAGCCCCGTCTTGTCACATGCATCACGTATGACAGGAAATAAGTTCAAGAAGTAACTTTAAATACCAAACAAACCTCAATAGAGACGAGCAGAAGAAAACTGAGTGAGTAGTAGAGAGATTAGAGCAACGTAAACTACAGTCAACTCAAGCAAGCAAGAGAAGCAGTCGCTGTCACTCGCTGCCTGTATGTGTGTGCGTGTGTGTGTGTGTGTGAAAGAGGAGAGCAGACACCTCCTCGCTGCAGCATGTGGGTGCAGGGAGGGGGGTGTGCTGTGTGTGACTGGCCAATCAGAGAGCATGAAGAGTGAAGACAGTAGTTGTTGCTACCCAATGAGGATTCTTTTAGCACGGATACAAATAATCCTAAAAAAAACTTGTGTTGTGCTCGGACTCATCAAAAATGCATTATCCGTAACGAATACTTGTTTGAAACGAATATCCGACTCATCCCTACGAGAGAAGGTAGAGGGACTAGGATTGAATATAGACTTTTTGTTGGTATTAAACGATTCTTTCTTCAGCGTAAACTTTATTGTGTTACTGTTTCATTAAACTTTAGATAACTGTGTACCAACAATGATAAGGTTGTCTAATGAGGATTGATATTTTTGGTTTATTTCCCTTTGTCCATGTTTAGATTGATGCTAGCACCATTCAACTGATGACAGATGAAGAGTTAAAATGTTTTTTACCATCATATGGGGATCGCCTAGCAGTGTTAGGTTTTTGTAGACGGAAAGAAAACAGCTATGACAACACACGCAAGTCGAAGCTTTTTGAGTGCCTGAAGACTAAATTGTCCAAACAAAAACCTGATGAAGGAGGCACTGGCAAAAGGCAGGAGGAGGACCATTCCCATCCAACTCTGAAAAAAAATGCACTGAAGACAATGAGAAAAATAGAATTAGGATGGATGCATTATGAGGATGAGAATAAGTCTTTCAAGCAGGTAAGGGCCAAACGAGGAGGAGGAACAAGAAAAATCAACATTCCAAAGGATGCTTGGAAAAGTGAACTGATACAGGAAGCAGCTGACTTGTTCTTCCCAGGTGAGAGAAATAGGCTGGGGTCCTTAACAGATTATGAATTAGATCTCAGAAACTATCAAGAGGTCACAGTTGACTCTGAAATCACAGTTGGACAATTATACGCCGACACAAAAAATCCTCTTCTTAGGTTTTATTTGACAACACGTAAAAAAGAAAATAACAGACCAGTCAGTAACCACACGAGTTCAGCTTCAACTTTGGAGAGACAAGAGAGCTCTCAGACTCAGCCTTCCACTTCTTCTCACACTGTGCATTTGAAACTGTCCACTCTGAAGTTATATACCTTAGGAGCACTGCAAGTGATGACAACTTTGAAATCTCACTATATTCCACAGAGGATGAGAGTGAGAATGCTTTTGAGAGCAGCAACAGTGATACACAATACAAGCCAACACCTTAAGCTTCAATTTAATGTAATGAAAAAAAAATGATGATGAGCAAGGTGAGTAAAAAGTATGACAACCAACCCTGTTCTCCACTACCTGCCACACATTATCAAATCAGAAATACTTCATTGATCCCGGAGGGGAAACTGCTTTTATGTTTACAGCTCTTCCCGTTCAAAAAGTGTTAAAAAATACAGGAAAGTACAAAATATGAGGATAAGTGTTGTATAAAAATTGAAATATATGCAAAAATGATATAAGTTATGTACCTTGGGGGTTGTGCACTTTGTATTTAAACTGCTTGATTCACTTGTTTGAAGTTGTGTAAGTGAAGCATTTCTTTTAGCTGACGAAGTACTTGATGTAAAGAGGAAGATGGAGAGAGAGCATGACTGAGACACAGAGGCATGCTGAGTGAACAAACATCAAAGTTTTGTAGAGTATCAAACACTGACCTGAACTTTATCCTGTGTACTTGTGGATCGTCCTCCATCTCCAGCTGGATGGCAGCTCTGCTCCAGTCTACAGATGTTCGGATAAACACCCTGAAATTCAGTTTGAGAGATAAGGTGATGTCTGCCGAAGTCTGCAGAAGAGCAGAGTAAATTCTCTGTAGAACCACAAGTGGTTGGTGTGAGAGCCAACAAGCCTGCCCTCATTATTATCCCGTTCTCCTCCATGTGTTTCACATCATTAGCCGCTCGGAAAAAAAAACTCGATCCAGCCAAATTCCTACGAATCCTTCTCTCTACTCAATTAAACCAGCTGCATGTGGTCAGCGTTTGATCGTCATGGGGCGCATGTAAAGACAAGTACACAGTCAAAGTTTGTGCTTTTATTTTTGCAGAACCCAAAGGATTTAAAACTTCAAGCACACTTTGATATTAAACCAACTTAAGACAACTTTGGCTTTCCTGTAAAAAAAAAAAAAAAGTGTTTGACGTGAACACCTTACCATCACAACTGTCAGAGAGAGCGTCTGTTTTAGAAACTTCATCAGGATCCACTGACATGAGGCTCTGCCATACACTGGATTCCAGCATACCTTTTATAGTTTTTAGCTCAGGAACATAACAGGCACAGCTCTCTGTCCTGTTCTCACCACTTTTTTTGGGCTCCACACAGCTGAACTTGTCTTTAAAGCACTGGGCTCTTTAATAAAAGTTCTCACAGACCCTGTGTGACGAGCTATAAACAAGTCAGATTGTTTGATTGTGTCAGAGATTTTTACAATCTCCTCATCTGGAACTGAAATCTGTCAGAAGCAAGTCGATTCAAAGTCTAAGTCTGTCCCCACTCATGTATATTTTGCATTTCTTCAACAGTTTATTTAATGGTGGACACTGGGAGAAGATGCTCTCCCTGTAGTTTTATTTCTGAGATACAGGTACATACAGTGTATTTAACTCTGATAAACTATAAACTTGTTTAGAATTAAATGCAAAAATGTATAATGAATATTATAATGTTACAGCGCGTTTCCATGCACAAGGGTGGGAAAATGTATTCTTTCAAGAGAAAAAAATCTAAAAAGTTCTGTACTTTCCTGATAAACTCATTTAGGGTCATATAGAAACTGTAACCATTTTAGAGTTACACCCCCCCACTGAGAATGAATCATTTGAGGGTCGGGCTTCATCTGTACATTTCCGGTAAAGTAGACTAAACAGACTTTACCAACGCCAGAAAACAATCTCAGTGATCTTGATTCTGGATATCGATGTTTATTTGATTTGACAAACTTCGAACAAGGACTTAAATCACAGCATGTTAGATGTCCAATCACACAAGGAAAATATTGCCTTGGTTTTTCTGTTCAGTACTGAAATGTTTACGGCTGACACTGCGGGAACTAGCTAGCAGCAGAATGACGAGGAGCCGGTGCTGCTTTTTATTGCCCTCTTGAACAGGGTCATAATGGGGTTGGAGGAGTGCCCAAAACAACAAAACTCAGCTCAGATTGATGTATAGATTGATGTATAGAGCACTTTGAAATAACCACAGCTGAAACAAAGTGCTGTACTTAAAAACACAAAGGCATGAAAAAAATAACTCAAGAGTATAAGCATTAAAATGGTTGTTCCATTGTTTATAAACACAGCAGTTTAAGAACAATAAAACAATAACTAAAAACAACCCATAAACACTAAAACAGGAACAGAGTCTCATGTGGGGTTAAAAGCCAAGAAATAAAGATGGGTTCTATAACTGCTCCCAAAGTTTTCTTCTAGTACAGATAAGCCACGCTCCAACTGATGTTTGACAGGTGTTTATTCTTTTCTTGCCACAGCAAATTCTTCTTTTCATCGTCAAGCACCGTGAAAAACTAAAGTAAAAAATAGGAATATAAGAATCACATATTTCAAAATAAACCTTAACAAAACGTTTCTGTATACAAACAAAAGTTACATACCGTGTGCGCCTTCTGACTAGAAAATTTAGGAGTTGTTACAATCCGTATATATTCCAGATCTTGAAATCAAACGTTTTCTCTGAATCCAACTGCCGCTATTGACAGATCATGCAGCCCATGTGCCTCTATCAATTAATCATGTGAACACTGCATGCCAACCACCCAACTCAATACCCTGTTTCACCAGTAGGTGTCAGCAACAGACAAAACAAGGCGCACACATTCAAAAACAAAACATTGTGACAAAAATAAATACAGACACATAAAGAACCCATCACTCTGTGACAGCTACACTGCCACCAAAATTACAAAGATTCCTATACACTGAACAACAAACAAATGAAATCTTGTTATTTTACTTTTAATAAATGCAACCTTTTAAATAACGTTGTTTTAACAGCATTATTATTCTTTTAATCTTAAAACACTTCTTTGTTATTACTACATTACCCAATTTTAGTTGTGTTATGTAGTGTTTACTTGTGGTTTAGGACTCATTTTCAACTAGAACCACTAGTTTTTGAACTGGCCTCTCAAGAATTGAGACTTGCTTTAAGCGTTCACCTTTCTTTCCTAGATCTCTTGTTCCTATTTGAACCTTAACCTTTCGCACTAGACCATCATCATCTTTTCTTGCCTCAACTACTCTGCCTAGTTTCCATACATTTCTAGGAGTGTCCTCTTTGACAACTACTACATCCCCAACTTGTAGATTTCTTTTGGGTGTATGCCATTGTTGCCTTAGGCTTATGTTAGTCAAGTACTCTTTGCGCCATCTGCTCCAGAATTGTTCTGTCAGAAACTGCACCCTCCGCCATCTTTTCCTGGCATACAAATCTTCTCTGACAAAATATCCAGGAGGAGGGAGGGGCAGAGATGTCTTCATTGTGAGCAAATGATTAGGAGTTAAAGGTTCTGCACTTTTGGGATCACTGATGGTATCTGTGGTAAGTGGACGATTGTTGACAATCGACATTGCCTCATAAAAGAATGTTCTTAGTGATGTATCATCTAGCCTTCCTCTGGTTTGTGCTAGGACTGAGCTCATGACACTTCTAACTGTCCTGACCTGACGTTCCCAAACGCCTCCCCTATGGCTTGCTTCAGGAACATTCATTTGGAAGTCACACTGGTTATGTGCCAGATAAGTAGAAATCCTCTCTTCGTCTAACTCCAACAGACTTTTCTCCAACTCATTCCTTGCGCCGACAAAATTTGTCCCTTGGTCACATCGAATCTGTCTCACTGGTCCTCTGATTGCTATAAAGCATCTCAAAGCATTTATGAATGCATCGGTAGTGAGGTCTTCCAACATTTCAATGTGAATGGCCCTGGAACTTAAACATGTGAACAACAAGCCATATCGCTTATATTCTTTCCGACCTTGTTTGATGTAAAAGGGGCCAAAACAGTCAAGTCCAATGTATGAGAAAGGAGGGGAAGGACCACTCTGTCTGCTGGCAAGTCAGCCATGCGCTGTTCTTCCGTCGGTCCACGCACCTTTCTGCAAGTGACACAACACCTGATATGCTTAGCCACTACCTTGCTGGCACCTATGATCCAATATCCATTGGCTCTGAGTTCATTTAATGTTTGGCCTCGGCCTTGGTGTTGTGTTTTCTTGTGACAATAGTCAAGAATTAGTTGTGTGACAATGCCTTCTTTGGGAAGGATAACTGGATGTTTCAGCTCAAAGGATGCAGAGGACTTTCTCAACCTCCCTCCAACTCTAAGCAGGTTATCTACAAGGATAGGATCAAGCTGGTACATTTTGTGTGTTTTTGGTAGTTTAGCTGATTTTTGACTGAACAATTTCAGCTCTTCTCTAAATGCTTCTCTTTGTGCTGCCTGAATGAGTGTGAGAGAGGCAACTCTTCTCTCCTTTACACTGATCAGCCCTGACCTGTCTCCCTTTCCAAGTCTTTTAATCCTTGCTACAACATTGAGAGCTGCATACCAGTCAGAAAATCTTGAAAATCTTTCAAGAAAGTTGCTACTTTCGACAGCATCTGTCTTCAAAATCTTTACTTCAGGATCACCTATGAGAAGCTCCGGTGAATGTTGAACTGTGACGATTTCAGGTTCCCATAAAAACTCAGGCCCAGTGAACCAGTTTGAGTCAATCAGCTCTGCCACCTTGAGACCTCTAG
The DNA here is from genome assembly GCA_030710495.1 of Labroides dimidiatus. Taxonomy (NCBI): domain Eukaryota; kingdom Metazoa; phylum Chordata; class Actinopteri; order Labriformes; family Labridae; genus Labroides; species Labroides dimidiatus. Next base: position 1,705,373 of record CM061155.1, read on the forward strand.
AAGCATGGTCTGCAGGATTTTGATTAGTTTCAATGTAGAACCATTGCTCTGGATCTGTTGTGTTTCTTATTTTCTGGATACGATTGGCAACAAAAACATGGAAGCGCCGGGCTTCATTCTTGATATACCCAAGCACCACCTGAGAATCTGTCCAGAAGAACTCTTCATCTATCTTCAGCTCGAGCTCTGTTTTGAGAAAGTTGCTTACAGCAGCTGAAACTGTGGCTGCAGTGAGCTCAAGACGTGGGACTGTGATTATGCTTGTGGGTGCTACTCGGGCTTTACCCATGACAAGAGCACAATGCACTTGCACATCAGAGACAATCCTGATGTAGGAGCACTGTCCATAACCGCTAAAGCTAGCATCAGAGAAATGATGCAGCTCAACTTTGCGGATTGTGCCAAGGTTCTCAGGAATGAGGCATCTTGGTATTGTAATGTTTTGAAGACTTTCCAAGTCCTGAAACCAAGTTTCCCACTTGGCCTGAAGTTCAGAGGGAATCGGCTCATCCCATCCAACACCACGCTTGCACATCTCTTGCAATACTTGTTTACCAATCAAGATGTAAGGAGAGAGAAATCCTAATGGATCATACACACTTGCAACTGTTGCTAGAATTCCTCTTCTTGTGGCTGGTTTTTCCTTCAGAATAACTCTGAATGAAAGCACATCAGCTTCCACATTCCACTTTACACCTAGTACACTCTGCACTGGAGCCTCAGTGCAGTTCAGATTTACATCTTTCTTATCACTTGCTTTTTCTGTTTCTGGTATCACATCCAGGACCTTCTTATTGTTGCACACAAATTTGTGTAAGCGTAGCTTTCCTTTAGAACAGACTTCTTGTGCTTCCTTGACAAGTTGTTTTGCCTTTTCAACTGACTCAATGCTGACGAGTCCATCATCCACATAAAACTTTTTGTGAATGAAGCTGGCTGCCAAAGGGTATTCTCTTTCATATTTACTTGCAAGGTGTTTCATGCCATAGTTGGCACATCCTGGAGATGATGCTGCTCCAAAAATATGCACTCACATGCGATATTCTTTGGGCTCAGTGTTCATGTTCCCATTTTCCCACCACAGAAACCTGAGGAAATCCCTGTCTTTTTGGCTGACATGAAAGCGATGAAACATCTTTTCTACATCGCACATGATTGCGATTGGGTGCTCGCGAAATCTGCACAAAACTCCAGCCAGAGTATTTGTCAAATCAGGTCCTGTTAGTAGGTGATCGTTTAAAGAGGTCCCTTCAAATCTGGCAGAGCAATCAAAGACTACTCTGATCTTCTCTGGCTTTCTTGGATGGTATACGCCATGATGTGGAATGTACCATGTGCTACCATCCTTTGGTGCTGCATCTACTTCTTCTGCATCACCATCTCTGAAGACGCCATTCATGAATTTGATGTAGTCCTCTTTGTACTTAGGATTTTTATCCATTTTCCTTTTGAGATGCTTCAGTCGAACTGTAGCAAGCTGCTTGTTGTTTGGTAGCTGTGGACACTCTCTAAAAGGTAGGGGCATTTCCAAATGTCCTTCCTTGTTATGTTGAATGTTTCTGTTCAAGAACTGTAGAAACTGAATGTCCTCTTGAGATATGTTTCCTTCTCTGGGATTTGTGTCTAAGAAATCTGTTTCCAGGACTTTGATCACAGAGGCAGGTGTGATAGATGGAAACTCCTTTACAAATACACGATTGCAGACTCCTGTCACTTCTGTTAGACCAGACCATGGTCTGATGGATCCCACAATAGTCCAGCCTAGGTCTGTTTTGACTGCATATGGGTCATAATCATCTCCTGGAATGACTTTCCTTGGTTTCAGTGCCCTTGCACATTCATATCCAATCAGGAGTCCTGCAGGACAGTCTAACAGATCTGGCATCTCTCCCGCAATGCTTAGAAGGTGAGCCCACTCTTTCGCTGTCTCACGAGTTGGGATACTGTTTCGCTCAAGGGGAATGTATTCTCGAGTGTAAGTTGGTGGCAACAAGATGTACTCTTGTGAATGGTAACCTCTTATTTCAAGCCCATCTACTCTTTGAGAATGTACTATTGAACCCCTGTCAGTCATTGTTGTCAACTTTAACTTAACTGGTTCTGTTTCTGCATGGATTTTCTCACAAATGTCTTGATCAATAAATGTATTGCTGCTTTGAGTATCCAGAAGCGCATACACCAAGGTCTCTGAACTGTTGTCTGTTGCACAAGAGAGCCATACTGGGACAATCATTGAAGTGCGATCACTGTTGTTCACTCTAACACTACATGCAACTGTGGAAGTATTTTCCTCCTGTAATGGCATTTCTGGCTTTTCTCCTTGAGGACATTCCTCATGAAGTGGAGAGGGATGATGTCGCCTGCAAATATTGCAAGTGACTCTTTGTCGACAATTTTTGGAGATATGTCCAACTCTGAGGCAACCAAAGCACATGTTGTTGTCAATGACAAACTTTTTCCTGTCCTTGAGAGACATTGCTGCAAACCTTTCACACTTATAGATAAAGTGATCTTGCTGACAGCAAATACACTTAATCTGCTTCTTATTCTGAGTTGCTGAAGGGTTGGTTTTAGAAGCTTTGCCACCCTGTGATGTGGTCTTTGAGGTTGGGTTTGGATTATTGGGTACATTCGTTGAAGCTATCAAGACACTAGCCTTGACACGTTTTTGTTCCTTCTCTGATTTTTCGCTTGTATGCTTTAATGCATAAAGGGAAGAAATTGGATTGCATGCTATGCGAGCCTCTTCTGCCACAAAGTCTGCAAACTCCTCAAAACCTGGATATGCCTTCCCTTCATCCAGTGTTTTAGTGACATGTCTGTTCCAACGAGTTGTTGCCCAATCTGGAAGTTTCAGTAGCAATTTTTGATTTTCCTCACAATCGTCTAAAACTTTAAGACCTTGCACATGGGGCATGGCATTTTTACACGAGTTTAGGAAATCACTGAATTCTCTTAATCTAAGAGAGTCCTTTGGTCCTATCTTTGGCCAGGTACTCAGTTTTCCCCTGAAAGCTCTTTGAACTACAAAGGGGTGACCATAGCGCTTATTTAAGGCATCCCAAGCCTGTGTGTAAGCTTCTTTATCACTACGATAAAAGGTACCTTCTAACACTGAAAGTGCTTCACCACTTATGTATTTTTTCAAATAGAACAGCTTATGAGCTGAATCTGTACAACTTGTCTCTATCAAAGCCTTAAAGCAGGTGCTCCACTCTGTGAATTTAAGCGGATCTCCAGTGAACACGAAAGGCTCTGGTGCCGGAAGTCTTGTCATTGCAAGGGATTCTTTCAGTGCTTGGACTAGTAAGACTTCGTTCTCTTTTGGCTCAGGTTTCTTTTCAGAGTTGTGCAGGACTGATGCATCATGAGGGGTATTATTGTTTTTGCTTTCAGAGGATAGAGGGGCTAATGTGTTTTGTGGAACTTGAGTGCATGGAGGACTAACATACTGCATTGGAAGCTGACTTGGAGGCAAAGTTGGTTTAACTTCAACCTCCCTTATTTCAGCATTGAACTTTGATTCCTCTTCAGCATACACATTGTATTCAGCCTCTATGACTTCAAGATCCCTTCGATCTTCCAGCTGTTTTAGTTTTTCTTGCTGAGCTAGAACCTCCTTTCTCTGAGCAGATATTTCCATCTCCATGCTCATTTCAGCTCGTTTTGATGCCAAACGTGCAGCTGCATCTGCTTTCTTTGCAGATATATGACTTCCCTGCTGACTACGACTTGAGTGTCTGCTTTGTCCTGCTCTGGACACTGTTGATCCATAAATTGACCTTGCATCTTCTCTTTGGAGTAACTGAAAGAGAGATTCCTTCACAACTGCTGAATCATATTCCTTGGTATCAACATCTGCATACCGCCCTTTAAGGAGTAAGATTATTTCAGTGGTAACTGAAATGCAGCTGTCAATCTTCCTTCTCATGTCTTGAGATGGTAAAGTAAGTGCACGTAAACTGTCATAATTTTGCTTTAGTTCTGACTCGTATCTTTCTATAGAATGGATCATTTCACCCAACTCAGTTTTAGGGCACTCTTCCTTAAGTTTAGATCTTGTGAGCTGAACCTCTGCTTTAAAGTTTACATATGTTGACATGAACTTTTTTTCTCTTTTTGTTATTTCACTTCTTTTAAGCTCAAGCATTTTTTCTGTAGGGCGTTTCTCTCTTTCTGATCGTCTCACCTGTGCTTCGACTTGAGATGCTGACGACTGTTGTAACCCTATCTTGTGTATTTCAAGATCTGCACATATTTCTCCTATGCGTGTCTCGATTTCTTGTCTTTCTAAGTCATCAAGTTCAGTTTCTAATTTCTTTTCCAACTCTACTTTCTCATCTTCTTGAGCTGCAAGTATTTCCTCTATTCCACGACACTCCATTGTGCTCTGCTCTTTTTTCAAAAATGATTTTAACTCAAACCCTTCAAATATTTACAAAGAAAGGAAACTTAAGGAACTGCTCAAGGTATATGTAATAGAAAACAAGTTACAGTCTTCAAATAAATTTAAACACTCTGATACAAATATTACTCCCTTTTTAACTTTAAGTTTCCAAACTTAAGATAAACCATCTGACCTGATACCTTAAAGGTGTTGCAACCTTTTGCAAAACGGCATTGTCCATAGATGTCTTGATTCCTGTCTGGCGGGTGTGGAAAAGGAATCCATGTCTTTTACCTGGACAGCAATCCTTGAAGCATGGCGGTGCAGGAATCTCGATGCTCGTTCCTGGGTTGGCCACGTTTTTCACTATAACTGCTCCCAAAGTTTTCTTCTAGTACAGATAAGCCACGCTCCAACTGATGTTTGACAGGTGTTTATTCTTTTCTTGCCACAGCAAATTCTTCTTTTCATCGTCAAGCACCGTGAAAAACTAAAGTAAAAAATAGGAATATAAGAATCACATATTTCAAAATAAACCTTAACAAAACGTTTCTGTATACAAACAAAAGTTACATACCGTGTGCGCCTTCTGACTAGAAAATTTAGGAGTTGTTACAATCCGTATATATTCCAGATCTTGAAATCAAACGTTTTCTCTGAATCCAGATCCAGATCATGCAGCCCATGTGCCTCTATTAATTAATCATGTGAACACTGCATGCCAACCACCCAACTCAATACCCTGTTTCACCAGTAGGTGTCAGCAACAGACAAAACAAGGCGCACACATTCAAAAACAAAACATTGTGACAAAAATAAATACAGACGCATAAAGAACCCATCACTCTGTGACAGCTACAGGTTCTAAGAAGACTCTTAAAAACAGACAGTAAGATGGTTTGTCTGATGGTTTTTGACCTCCTTATCTCCAGGGTGGGAGTGATGTGCTCCTTCTTGCGTACTCCAGTAAAGAGGTGAACAGCTGCATTTTGAACCAGCTGTAGACATGCAAGAGAGATCCACCAACAAAAGCTGGTTGCTGGAAACTAACTGGTTAGCAGTCTCTCCTTTTCTCTCCCCCTTTTCCTTAACTCTCTCTCCTTACTCCTGTTTTCCGCTTCCCTTCACCTCATCCCAAACTGGCCTATCAGACTAAACTAGGGGCATTGAGTTGTTGGGCAATCTGCTCCCTTGTCTCATCCCTTGTGCTGTGATCCCTGGACCCAGTTTCCCTCTTACTCTTAGGCCCCATTTATACGACAACGCTTCACAGTGTTTTACTCGAAAACGCAAAAAAACGCAGAGAAAAAAAATGCGTTCACACGGAAACACTGAGGGACAGAAAACGCTGTAGTATGCATACATGGCCTGTAGGTGGTGATATAACTGTAGAGTCTTTTGGTAGTCTGAAGAAGAGGTGGGCTGATCATCTGGTGTATATATTAATGTGTTTTCTGAGAGCAGAAGTGGAGCAACAGATGAAAATTTTGTTAAAGGCAGTCAGCAGATTCAGCAGCACAAGCACAACCCGATAAGTCCACCATTTAACCGTTGTTGTTGTCCGGTTCGCAAAAGTTCCCACAATAAAAGTGGAATGCACACGCGCAAAACAGAAAGTGACATCAGTGTTTTCACTGAGAACGCTGGCTTGCTGTTTATACAGCAAAGGAGGCTGCAGCGTTTCAGAAAAATTCCACTCTCTGAAACAGCGTTTCTGTATAAACAAGAGGCCAAAACACAACCAAAGTTTTGCGTTTCATCCTGATACTGTTCTCCTATAAATGGGGCCTTATTCTACTCCACGAGCTTAGCCAACTGCAGGCTCTGCTTTTCTGTCCAGTTGGGCTTTCTAGTTCTTTTTTTTATTAACCATTTCGTTCGTAGTTTTGGTTATTTGGCTTTTCATTTGGTCAATGACTTTTTATATGGATGCCAGCAATCACAGAAAGCGCTGACAGCTGAGTCTGCATCCACCATGAATATCAAAGGCATTGAAGAGTAAAATCAGCAGCAGGGACAGTCAACAGAACAATAAGCAGATCAATATTAACTGCATGTGAATGAGATACTTTCAAACACTTTGAAGCTGTGTCACTATTCATTTACTTCTCATCATCATGAGCTCAAATTTTGAGATCATGAGATCCTTTTTGTAACAGCCAATCACAGATCTTAGGAGGTTGTGTCATACCTAGCGACGGGGTCAACCACACCTACAGACTAAGATCAAAGTCTCTGTCCCCTCCACGTCAGAGTGCCTCTCAGAAACTTCCTGAATCAAACTGAGGATGAGGGTCTTTGTCAGGAGTTTTTAGGCTGAGTTAGGAAGCTTTGTGACCCGGTTCTTGAGTCAGAGTACTGATACCTGCAGTCAAATTTAACTCAACTAAAAGTAAAAGCAGTCAAAATTTTACTCATGAGAAAACACTGAAGTAAAAAGTAAAAAGTACAAAGTAGATTTTCTGATATCAGTGCACTGCTGCAATGTTGTCTTGTAACTCTATGAAACCACCTTATGATGAACTGACGTTCATGTAGAACCACTCTGCTGCAAACAGTCTAAACTAACACCTGTAAAAACTTCAGGACGAAAATGTAATCAAAAACAATAAGGACAGATGTTGTCATGTATTTGTTTCTATTTAAACATCCCCATCCTAAAAACCAGGAGGGCCTTTTTGCCCTCCCATCACATTCACTCTTGAGGGTTAAAAGTTTACTGTTCAGTCCATTACAGCCAAAATACTACACTCTGCTTTCAAGAACTCATCCTTTTGTTGAACCTCTTCCTGGCTACATGGAAACATAACACAGATAAATAATAAAACCTGTAAACTACACACACAGTATCCGCCCTGCCTTTTTTTTTTCCATTTCTGTGGATAGTGATGGTAATCCCTCAAAAATTTTCTCTAAACTCTCAAACATCATGCTGAGAGACGGCCATGGCTGTGCTGGTTTCTCAGTTTGAGTTTCTCATGCCAGTTTCTCTTGTGAGTTTTGTCTGAATGAAGGCGAGATAACATGCTGCACAGAGCCAAGACGGTGTTATATCCAAATTCATCCCAGATGTGAGCGGTGACTAATTTCCTCTGTGAGGAGCACAGAGATTATAAAAACAGCTGACCACCTGCTGAGCCTAAAGGAAAAGGTTCCCCGAGAAATGTAGTGGAGTCAGGGGCTGATCTACAGGGGGACAAGGGGGGGGGGGGGGGCAGCCGCCCCCCCAATGAAGAGTCTTGGATCTAAACACCTCAGAGAGGCTTTCTCTAACCAGATAACTACCTTAGATGGCATCAGCCTGGCACCTGGCTCCACTGTTAGGAACCTAGGGGTTCTTCTGGATCAGGACCTGTCCTTCAACTCTCACATCCAACAGGTCTCCAGGACAGCGTTCTTTCATCTCCGTAATATTAGAAAAATTAGACACATCTTGTTTCAGAGTGATGCAGAGAAGCTGGTCCATGCTTTGGTTTCCTCCAGGTTGGATTACTGTAACTCTCTTCTATCTGGTTGTCCTAACAAGTCTATTAGGACTCTTCAGCTGGTTCAGAATGCTGCAGCCCGGGTTCTGACTGGGACCAGGAGGAGGGAGCATATCTCCCCGGTGTTAGCGTCTCTGCACTGGTTACCCATAAAGTTTAGAATAGAATTTAAAATTCTTCTTCTGACTTTCAAAGCTCTTAATGGCATTGGGCCATCCTATCTTAAAGAGCTTATCGTGCCATATTATCCGTCTAGATCGCTGCGTTCCCAGCATGCAGACCTGCTCGTTGTACCCAGGGTCTCTAAAAGTAGTCTGGGAGGTCGAGCCTTTAGTTATCAGGCTCCTCTTCTCTGGAATCATCTACCGGTTGAGGTTCAAGGAGCAGACACCCTCTTTACTTTTAGGAGTAGACTTCAAACTTTCCTTTATGATAAAGCTTATAGTTAGAGCTGGTTCAGACCTGAACCAGCTCTTAGTTAGTCTGCTATAGGTTTAGACTGTCTGGGGGGAACTGACACACAGGCCCCTGTTTCCCTCTCTTCTCTATCTGTCAGTCTAACTTTTAATCTTAATGTCCCATTAAAGTTATTAACCATGGATCTCTCTGGGAGTCTCTGAGTTTCTCTGTTGGGTTCCTTCCGATTGTTGCTGTGGACGGCCTGCTGCCATGGACCTGACAGACTCCAGCTGCTACGGCTTCTTACAGTTACAGTTTCTCCGTGATCATCTCTACAACACAGAAATATGGACTCTGTATTTATGTCTCTCTGTGTCTATGTCTCTCTGCCCATCCCCCCTTCTCTCTCTCTCTAATCCCAACACAGTCTCCTCAGATGTCTGTCTAACATAAGTCTGGTTCTGTCCGAGATTTCTGCCCGTTAAAGGGAAGTTTTTCCTCTCCATTGTAACTTGCTAAATGTTGCAAAGGTCTGTACTCATGGTGGGTTAAGATGAGATAAGACTTCTTATCTTGTCTTGATGTTGGGTTTCTGTTAATAAAATTTTATTACCATTTACAGGTCTAGACCTGTTAATGCTTGGAAAGCGTCTTGAGATAACATTTGTTATGATTTGGCGCTATATAAATAAAGATTGATTGATTGGTCTTGCCCCCCCGGGCAACAGGTGATATTTTTGTACCTATTTTGACCTTCAAGTTAAGTTAAATTCATAATCAATCTGTAACCAACCGCCAAAGGCGATCCTCCAGTACGTCAGTTAACCTCTTGCTAAAACTGTCTCTTTTTATGTCTGAATTTTTGGAGCGTTATCTGCTTTTGGTAAGCTGATCAGTAAACACGAGAGCATTTTATGAAGCATTCATATTCTAAAATATATCTGTTGATTAATATCTATTGTTTGAAACTATCTAAATTTGCGGCGCATCAGTCCTGAAGGAGGCGGTTTAAGGAGCTTTCAGTGATGTAGAAATGATGGGCAGGTAAACATCAGGTGAGTACAGTGAGCAGATCATGGCCTGCCATCCTGGAGATCAGTGTCAGTGATCAGGCAGTCAAACGCCTTTTTTAACCCTGTTATCTCCACTGTGCTGTGGATCAGTAGAAGTTTATCTTATCTTATAATACTACACAGATTTAAAACAGAATGCACCACTACTGTCAACTGGATCAATAAGTGCAGTGAAAATAAGCAATCTAAACATTAGTGCTTTGACGCACATGATTTATCTTTTCTGTTTATCAGAGGGCATAATGATTAATCATGAAAATGTGTAAAAGTTTTTGTGGACCTTTTGTTGACTCCATTACCACATATATTAGAATTTCAGCATACTGCACTGACGTCGTCCCATGCCACCGTATCTAGACCTTCTGCCACCCCTTTGCCCTCCCATGATAAATGTTCTAGAGCCGCCGCTGAGTGGAGTCAAGAGTAGAATATTCGTCTCTGAAATTTAGTGGAGTGAAAGTCATCATAAGTCTCCAAAAAACACATACCCAATTAAGTTCAGATACTCAAAAATGTTCTTAAGTTCAGTACTCGAGTAAATGTATTCTGTTGCTGTCCACCACTGGTCTGAGGTCTGGACTTTATAACACAGATAATCTTATGGCTATTATTGCTTCCTGTCAGTGGCCTTAGGGAGGTTCAGGAGGTTTCCCTAACAGCCATTTTGCTCCTGGCTGGTTACCAGAGGCCTGTACTACGAAGCTGGATTTTCTCTTAGCGAGGTAACTTCTGGGTGAACCCTGGATTTTCTGTCCTACCAAGCTGGTTCACTTCTTACTGGGATGTATCACCGTGGTAACGTATGCTTAATCGTATGGTTAAGATCTGGATAAGAGATCAACGAGTAGAAAAACACCTCCTGACCAATCAAATCTCTTCCCATTTCTAGAAGATCCTGTCACTGTTGGTGTGCAGAGCGCTCAGGAGAGAGAGTTTTTAGGGAGAGATGCGATCCTTTTAATGTTCACGATGACATCCTGTACAAGAGATTCAGATTCTAATCCAATGGACTGAACTACATTTGTCAGCTGATGGATCCATAAATAAATAAATTCAGTTGATTTCATCCAAACATCAGAGACAGAGTGAAGAAATAAAGCCTTGTCACTGACCGCTCTGAAGGAGGTTTTTGTTCTTGTTCCTCAAGTCTGTTTAGCTCCACTGTTTGCATCTGAAATAATGATGTTAATAATAATGGTCACACATGGCAGAACTGTAGAATCAGGAATTTATCAACCCACAACTACGTGGGAGTTGAGGAATTAATATTAATTTTATTTAATATTCAACACAAAACACGATCAGACGGGTTGCTGAGCCTCAAAACTCAATGACACTGATGAAGAGCTCTGCTCCAAACGTCTGTGCTGTAATAAAGTCAAACTGAGTGATCAGAGTTCTGTCTGTTTATATTGTCTCATAAATTAATTTTGGATAATCTCATGAATTATGCATTAACAGAGTCAGCAGTTTGCTGCCCGCATTTCTTCCTGGATTTTGCTGCAGTAACAGTGTCGCTTTTAGCCTGGATGACGTGTTTAAATTCTTCATATTTCTAAAGAATAACTGTCTGCTCCTTCATGGTAAAGTAGGCTGCTCTGCAGGGTTTCTCCTGTTTCTTCATGTTTGTGATTGGTCAGACGCTGCAGACTCCACCCCTTTAATGTGAGCGCGCTCTGATCAAGGCTGGAAGACTCTGGATTGATTCAGCGAGTTGATATCCAGCTTCGTAGTACCGCTTATCAGGACTGCGGATGTCTTGCTAAGTCAATCCAGGTAACAGAGAGATCCTGGATGTGTTAATCCAGCTTCGTAGTACAGGCCTCTGGACTTTCTTTATTTTTAACTCCAAACAGCACAGCAGCCTGCCCTCACAGCCACAGACAGCAGGCACAGACTGAGTCAGTGATCTGTTGGCCCAAACAGACGACCCTGATTATGAGACCTACCTCCCTTTTTAGAACTCTATTTTAGGAAAATATTTTTTTTTTAAATCATGTGGCCTGTTTACTTTGAGGGGTTTGTAAAATCACAAATGAATAAATATTTCTTTATGTTCAGTGTTCCCTGCTCACCACATCTCCACGCCGGCAAGCGCCGGCAAGCGCCGGCGGGCGCCGGCGGGTGCCGGTGGGCGACCATGACAATATTAGACAAAAACATCAGCACATCCAATGTGTTCTAGCAACAGCACTCTGGCGTTTCCTGTGATGATGCCCATGAGCGCCATGGCTTCAAATATCATTCATTCAGTTGCTGGCTGGCAAACGGCTGCGTCAACGGAGCGCTGAAGATGATGATGTCATGTCTACTGCCAATTTAAACATGCCTGTTTGAAATGTGATTGGTTCAGCCACTCAGTCATTTATTGAACCTTTGTTCTGTAATGAACTTTGACCCAGATAGAACACATATGCAAACTCACATTCAGGTTCCAGAAGGCAAAAGGGTTTGATATGACAAGTCAAGTTCGGCACACAGGCGTGGCAGTCAGACAGTCAAAGTTCGGTGATGAATCCAATCTAGCAAAGGTACCCAGCTAACGTGAGAATTAAGACTCACAACAAGAAAGGCAAGGTTAAGAACGGCTGTGAAACAAGGCTGGAACAAAGATGGTGAAGTACGACAAACCGGCAACAAGACAGTGGCTGTTTTCCAAACCGCCTACTACACTAGCAGTGCCTACTGATTTGCCCAAAATTCAGTATGTAGTAGTTAGTATGCGAACACTGGCAAAATCTGCAGTATGCCAAAAATTCCCGGATGTCCTACTGATCCGGGCTAATTTCTCAGTATGCATTGCACCTGTCTTCGTCGTGAGAGCAGCTCAAACACCTTGGGTGAATCGTCCACGCCACAATATAAATGTAAGTATTACTGTCAGTTATTTTCACCTACTCTTGTAGAAATAAATAAACCGTTGTATGTACACTGGCATTGTAAAGCTGACACTGAATGTTCCGCTTCAAACCACAATATCTGACTTGGGCAGCCTACATTTACGGTGGGCTGCATTATCGATATTCAGTTAGTTTTATTATCTTCTCCTGGCATGATTGCAGCACCTGTGGCCAGTCTAACTTGAAGCACTTCGTTTTCCTTTCTGTCTAAATTCTTGTTACGGCACTTTTGGAAAAAAAACTTCTGCTTAATGAAATTGTTTAAATGTAGAACTGTAAAATAGTACATTTGTAGAATGTTGCATACATTTCAGGGACAGAGCAAGACACGGAGGATTCAATGGCGGATCGCCAGCGAGCGTTTATTCAGTGGTCACCACAACGCAACTCAAAAAGGATTTGAGTAATTTTATATACAGCCTCCGTAGGTGTGTGTGTGTGTGTGTGTGTGTGTGTGTGTGTGTGTGTGTGTGCGCGTGTGTATGTGCGCGCGCGCTCTGCGCACATACATGTACAGTGCTTCATAAATGTATTAAACTCTGAAAGCAGAATGATATAAAGTAAAAGCTTATTTGTAATTAATGTTGTTATCCACAAATTTTCTAATGTAATGTTTTACAATAAAGCTAATAATAGTAAAACACATTATTTGTTTGATTGCTGAATATAGTTAATTACTTTCATTCCTGAACAGAATACTGTGTTTCAATGGTTTTGTTATTTTAGATTAATTTCTGACTTCTCAGACAATCCCAGTTTTCTGGCTCAAATAAGAAAAACATAAAATCCATTTGAAACACCTCACTCATTTCCAAAATGGTGAAGCATAGGAAAAACGAGAGTTAAAGCACTTCATGATGATTTGCTCCTTTTTATGACGGGTAGTCTCATACCACTGTATAAATAACCTTTTATTGTTGTGTTTTGATAGAGAGTTTGTTAAAAACCATTCCCTGATAGGGAAAATTGACCCCAGCAAAGTAAAAAGAAAGTGGGAAAATCTGAAACAAAATGATAAATGGACCAGTATGCTTTTCTAGTCTTTCTGACCACTCAAAGCGCTTTACACTGCTAACCCCATTCACCCATCCACACCACATTCACACACTGATGGGAGAAAGTCATGTTATAGGGACCATCAGTTTTTAACTAATGCTACCTGTACATCAGAAGACTTTGAAAGGATTTGAAAAAGACTCCTGGAAAACTATCAGTTCACACCTGCTCACATCTAAAGACAAGTGTTATGAGTTTTTAGTCCCAGACTGAGATTTTACAAAGACTGTGACACTAATTACAAGACTACAACTAGATTCTTTTGGTGTTTTTTTCCCACCATGCAATTTTTTCCCCATCATGCATCTAGTAGAAACTAACAAAATGGAGGAGAAGCAGCTTTTGGGTACTGCTGCTCTAGTGTGTGCAGTGGTTTATGCTGAAAAAAACAACAAAAACAAGAGGAGAAGACGCCACAGAATGTGGGCAAGGCCCTGGTTATATGGACGGGGACAGCAAAGTCTGTCTGTCCTACAAAAGGAACTGGAGGTGAGTTATGACAATACTGCTAACTAACTATTTCCATTTGGAACAATCAGTTAGAATAACTTTAACATATTATGTTGACTGCACTGTCAGAGATTACAAAAAATCACATTTTTAAATCCTAGATATTCCTCATGACAATTTCAATGTAGATAATAACTGAATCATCAAAAAGCATAAACCCTTATTTCTCTACTTTTGGTATTTTTTCACCAGGCAAATGACAGAGCTGGATTTAAAGAATTGCGACGGATGACATCCAAGGACTTTGACTTTTTATTAGAACGAGTACAACCACTAATAACAAAGCAAAACACCCGTTTTCGGATTGCCATCAGTGCAAGGGAGCGACTATCTGTTACACTGAGATTTTTGGCCACGGGTTTGTACGGGAGACATAACCACTGCTGTTGTACAAAGGGCAGCACCTTCCTGTTTTTACCCCAGCCTCCCAAAATTTAATAGAGCACAGAGAAATCAGTGATGTGTGCTCTCCAGCCAAACCCAGATAGGCCTCACAGTGAAATTATGGACATTCACAATGTACATGTAAAAACAGTCTTTCTGGAATATAGAAAAGGCAATGTCAGGAAACAATGCATCATTACATTTTATTTCAGGAACTGAACAAAGACTCAAAAAATAAAAACATAATTTCATCTAATTTCAAGATGCATGATTTTATTCAAATGCCAAAAAGGTTTTTTTTTTTCATTTCTTCAGTTTGTGAAATAAAATGTAACTATGCATAATATTGCCTTTTTTACATATGCACGAGAGACTTTTTCACATTTTCAATCAAAAGAATTACCATGTTGTTTTAAAAGGGGTGCACAAACTTTCACACACAACTGTAGTTCTGCATGCCTCACCCTGCTTTGTTACAGTTAAAGTGTGAGTCTTACATCTCTATACTGTTTCTATTAAGGGTAAAACCTTTAAATCCCTCGGGTTCCAATACCGCATGGGAAGCCCGACTGTATCACAGATTGTCCTCTCCACATGTGAGGCTCTCTATGAGGTCATGAAGGAGGATTACCTCAAGGTGAAACACTAACACTTAACAAAACGTCTGTAATAGTACAGTGGGCAGTGCCCATATGAAAATGAAATATTATCACTAATTAAGGTGCACTGGGCATTTTTTGTTTTGTAGACACCAACATCAGAGGCTGCCTGGAGAGCTATTGCCACAGACTTCTTTGAGAAGTGGCAGTACCCAAATTGCCTAGGTGCACTGGATGGCAAACACATCTATATACAGCCCCCTGGTCATTCAGGCAGCACATTCCAGAATTACAAAGGTCGCTTTTCTGTGGTATTAATGGCAGTTGTGGATGCACATTACAAATTTGTGTATGTGAGTGTAGGGGCCCAGGGCAGACTGTCAGATGGTGGTTTGTTTGCCCACTCTGACCTCCGCAGAGCAATGGAAGCAGGCCTTCTTAATGTACCCCCACCAGAACCCCTGCCTAACACAGACACTGTCATGCCGTACATGCTTGTTGCAGATGATGCGTTCCCCTCTACGCAGTGACCTCCAGAAGCCATTTTCACACCGACAGCTGGACCATGACCAGAGAATCTATAACCAGTGCTTAATTTGAGCCGGAGCTAGCCGGAGCTAGCTCCGGAGCTAGCTCCGGAGCTAGCCGGAGCTAGCCGGAGCTCGCTCCGGGACCTCTTGGATCGGATCCGGGACCTATTTGATCCGCTCCGGCAACTCTTTGATCTGCTCCGTCACCTTTCCTGTCAATAAATAAACTGTGTTTTTAGCTGTGTTTTCTCTGCGCTTTAATCCTCTCTGAAGTGACGCCTGTTGGCTTATTTCTTATGCATTTTACTCAGAAATTAGGTAAAACGGGGGGAAAAGTGATTCATGCCGTCACGCGTCACAACGCCATGCGCATTGCGAAGGTATTGTTTCCGCACCGGCACCGCGCGCAAACGACACTTAACAGCCAGGTGACTGACAACGCTGTTACACTTGGCCTGCTAAAATGTCAAAGTGACAATCAAAACTCTCAAGTTTCTTTAAACCAGTCGTTTCAGCCAGACCCCAAACTGATAAAAGTTGTTCCGGAGGCAGAGCCCGGCTCCGCAGATACGGGTGGTGACAGCATGATAGCCGCTGAAGATGTGGTCTGTGCAGTCAGGAGCACAGATAAGGATGAGGGAGCAGTGACGTCAGTTCACGAGAAACTGTAGTCACCACTGTTGACTACAGTTTACAAGAGAAGACAATCGGTTAACAAGCATAAAGTTATTTGTGGGCAAAGCAAACAACAACGTGGCAAATAGACATGAAATTTAATCAGACTGTGTCTGCTGCCTGTCAAGTTTGGTTGGATACATTATTACTGTGCAGAGTGCACAACACATCATTCTCGTGATGTTTGGTCATTTATCCTTCCAAATACAGACCTTTTTTCTAATTCTTTCTTGATTTTTGATTCTCAGGCTTTTGTTAAATTTATTGTATATATTTTTTTCTGGCGTGGTGCTTACATGACAGTGACAGACAAAAAATCCCATTAGCAATAAAATATGTTTATTTGCAATATGTCAGTGATTTAAATTGCTCATTCCAAATTGATTCCAAGTGTTCTGATGGGCCACATGGTGTGCCAAATGTTTCTGCAAATGTTATACTAGGTAAGTGAAGAAATTAAGGTGAAAAAGAAGATAAAAACGCGTTAAAACCCGAGAAAAAAAGTTTCTTTCGGCGCACAATTTCGAAGTGGGACCCGGCACCTGATTGGGGACAAATTAAGCACTGTCTATAACTACAGGTTGTCAAGAGCTAGGCGGGTTGTGGAAAAAGCATTTGGCATTCTTGCCAATAGGCTCCGGGTCTTTAGAACAACCATTAGTTTAGATCCTGAAAGGGTTGTCAAAATTACACTTGCCTCATGTGTGATCCACAATTTCTTGAGAGCTCACAGATCAGAGCCCTATGTGCCACCTACCTTAACTGACCGAGAGACTGATGACCATGAATTCATCCCTGGATCCTGGAGGCAAGAAGGCCAAGGGGCGTTTCATGATCTGGCAAACAACAGAGCACGCAATCCAACACAAAGGGCTAAAGACCTGAGGGAAATGATGAAGAAGTATTTCAACTCACCAGAAGGCCAAGTACCATGGCAGGAGCACCATGTATAATGTGTGTACAAGTATAATGCGATTTCCCTGACAACCTGTTATCCCACATTAAAAATCTGTTTGTTACTGTATTCTCATAGGGAAACAATCCTCAATAATATGGAAATACTGTAAATGTTTGTGCTCAAGTCTGCCTTTCTAATTTAAAAAAGAAAAACATCTGTTGTACTGGCTTAACTCTACTGCTGTAATGTACAGGTACTGGTTCAATCACCATTTTGGCTTTTTCATTGTACAAATGAGTTCAAAAAAGAAGGAAATAATTCATGAAAAGTTGTTTTTTGTTTATTCTAAGTAGAAAGGCACTTCGACATTGTAGCAAAACTGCAAACACAGGCTACAGTCTTTCAAATTAAAATGTACAAAGAGGACATTCATAGAAAAATGTCATTTTCACAAAAGCATACACGAAACTCAGAAAATACCAGCTTATTCAGCCACACCAGCTGTAAGGTAAAGTGCAAAAAATAATCAAATTGAAACATTGTGTTTCAGCTATGGAAGTGTCTCAACAACACTATTTAAACATGTACATCATGTGTAACTTACACATCAGAAAAAATGAAATACAAAACAGGACCTCAAATGTAAACAAAACAAACATTGTAACATTCAAACTTATCTAAATATCTTCACTGTCTTCCAGAAGTTGCATGAAACTTGGTTGCCCCAGAGGTAGATCATGTGTGTGCTGGTGTGATGGTAGTGGTGGTTGAAATGTCTGGGGGTGAATGTGAGGCTGGACTTGACTCTGTTGCACACCCTGAGTTATGTACTGAGGTTGTGGCCTGTATTGTGCCCTGTCTATCAGCTGCTGCTGATCTGCTTCTTGAAAATCATACAGTATGGTCATAACTGTTTTTTTGGCTCTTGTTTTTAAAGTTGCATCTTTGATGTGACTGACCTCAAATGCAACCTGTCGTCCAAAGCTTGACTCTTCTTCTATTTTATCGGTGTTAAAACCAAATCTGACAATTTTGGACATTTCTTTTAGCAATTCAAGCTTCTCAAGCTCAATGTCATTTTCACTGACATGTTTTGCCTTTTTCTCTAATGGCTGGTGGACTCTGGGCTCTGATGGTGGTGGGCTTGAGGACCTTGATGAGCCTGGTGTACAAGGCCTGAGCAGAGACTCTGCAGTTTCCTTGTCTAGTGTGGAACTCTCCATTGGAGAGAACAGCTCCTCATCAGCCACTGTCCCCTGTGTGTCTGTCTCACTGTCTTCTATCTGATGGATGAGATTTCCAACATGTATTTGTTTTATAAGTGGTAATTCTATAAACAGTTGGCAACTCACAAACATTATCAAAATTCAGTTTATAAGAAATACATAAAGAATACGTAGCTGTTTAGAGCATAGTCAATACCAGTGGCGGTTTGTCAATAGGGGGCGCTGGGGCGCCGCCCCCTCTACAATTCATCAGAGAAAGTCTACTAAAATGCAACATAGTTTGTCAATAAATTATTTAAAAAATAATAATAATAATAAAACTTCTATTTTTACTACACAGTTAAAGTCTGTCAGCAAGACCTGTCCCCGTTCAATAAAGACAGGTTTAAAATATATTACGTACGTTCTATAGTACTATACGTTGTGAATATAGAGGTTACGTTCAACGGGGCGCCGGCCAAATGGGTGTCTATGGGTTTTCTCTTACGTTCGCTTTTCCCGTGACCTGAGGCGTCTTTTTAATTGGTCGCCTCAACTTTTACTGCGGGGCGCAGAGAAGTGCGCCCTGCAGCGAATAAGCATTATTCTGGTGTTTATTTTCCTCATGTGACTGGACAACGAGCGCTGTCAATCATATCGACACGTCATCGCAGCAGATTTCTTCACGCGCATCCTCCTCCTATTTTTTCTTTACCACCAGTTTTGGAAATGGCAGCTTCACATGGATCCGCGGAAAACTCGGTTATTTCACTACAGAATAACCCGTTCTCAAGAGGGTAAGGGAGCTTGGACCTGACCAACCCGACATAAAAATACAGCAGCAAGCTCGCGATCGCGGCCGAGCGTACACCCGGGGCTTCTCGCGCTCTTGCTACAAGCGGAGCTGGTTGACGGGCTGCTCCGTAAGTAATGCGCTTTACTGCTTCCCATGTTTACTCTTTGAAACTGTTGGCGCCGATAAGCTGTGGACAACGGCGGGAGTACGAGACCTGTTGAATTTCAGAGACTGTGTTAAATTTTGTGGAGCCTTTGAGATAGCTTTATTAGCCCATGATGAGAGGACGACAAGAGAAGACGTCCGACAATCCCGGTATTTTTCGTGGCTTGGTGGATTTTTGTTGCCTCTCTGGATGGGGTGTTGACAGAGCACCTGGAAAATGCCACGGTGTTTAAGGGGACCTCAAAAACTGTGCAAAACAAGTTGTTGGACTGTATGCTCTCTGTTGTTAAGGAGCAAATCATTAAAGAAATACAGAACAACGATTTTTTTTATCAATCCAGGCTGATGAAACCATGGCTATTGCCACTCAATCACAACTTGTGCTTGAACTGTGCTACATTGACCCAAAAAACAACCTGCAGGAAAGATTTTTTGAGTTCATCCCCCATGCAGTCAGCTACAGCAGAGACCATCTCCACATCACTGAAAGAGCATCTTGCTGCCATTCTTCCTGAAGATCAGAAAAGTAAGATGATTTGTCTGTTCTTAGAATGGTGACATAAATTACAGCTTTATTTTGTGGGGGCAGGTTAAGCTATGGCTGTTTGATTTCTTTTTTTTTTCAATAAATACTGAAGTTGGAGCTGTCGATGGAAAAGAGACTGGTGACAGATATAACAGACCTTTAATCAGAGGGTCATTGAAAAATTTGCAGCACAGAAGGAAAGAAGGGCAAAATTTCTGTTTAAATAGTGCTTCTGAATTGCACTGAGCAACAATAATAAAGGTTTTATTGCGAATTTGATTTGTCTTAAGTATTTTTTTTTTTACTTTTCACTCACTCCAAATCTGCGCCCCCCTTAAAATTTTTATCACCAGCCGCCACTGGTCAATACTCACAACAAGGCTGGTCTCCGTGTTGCGGGGAATGACCAATGGTTTGAGAAAGTCCATACTTCTCAAGATCCACTTCTGTTTCGAAGTGAGGGGCTTTTCACCACTTCCACTTGGTCGAGGTCGAAGGAGACGGCTAAACTGTGTCCTCAAGGACAGACTCCTTTTTTCACCTCAGCAACTGAAACATAAATTGGGTTGCATCAGCAAAGGTTATGTGTTTTTCTTTGTACAAAGTTAAGTTTACTCGCTCCCTCGTTCGCTGTCTTTTATTCGTGCTCTTAATAATACAATGCCACGAGCATACATGACCTGCGTGAAGTTGGCCCCCCACCCCACGCAAAACTTGGTGAAAAAAGGCTTATTTGTTAGTGCTACGTTAGTGCTGGTTTGTGCCGAAAAAAATTTCGTTTGTGCTGCTTTGATTTTTAAGATATTTAACAATATTTCAAAGGTCACTCAAAGTTCACGCAGCCCCCCGAGATAGTCTAAATTGAACAGAAATGGTCTCATTTGTTAGTGCTAAAAAAAAAAAAAAAACGTCTGTGCTGCTTTGGTTTTCGGGCAAACCAGCACTAACGTAGCACTAACAAATAAGACTATTTTCACCAAGTTTTGCGTGGGGTGGGGGGCCAGCTTCACGCAGGAGCAAAACTGAGCCAACTAGCAGGTAATGCCGTTCAATACAGCGGTAGTGTTATTAGCATTCTAGCTATGCAGCTAGCACACTTACCAGGCAGGGATGCTCTGCCCATAACTCCACCATTCGCTCCTCTTTTTCCACGGTCCACTTTCTCCGTCGTTCCTCCATTGTTATTTTTCATGACTGCCTGGTTTCCTGTTTCTGCTTTTGTCAGCGCTCATCTATTGGTTGTTATTGGTTGTTGTTAATATCAAACATGTTTGATATTGTCGCAAACTCAAGACTAGAAAAAGACTGATGTGAAACAGCGCAGATTACTATCTCACACTAAACGATCGAGAAAATGGGAGCGCGCCGTGACTCTGGGAAAACTCTGAGATTTACTAAAGATTTTCAGTTTTTAGTCTGAGACTGTGAAAATCTTTTGGAGTAAGCCCAGCATAACAAATTCATACTCATTCACACACCACTGACCAACAGTGGGAGCAATTTGGGGTTCAGTGTCTTGCTCAAGGACACTTCGACATGTGACTTCAGGAGCTGGGAATCAAACCCTCGACCTTCTGATTGAGAGACGACCACTCTACCACTGACCCACAGCCACCCACAAACAAACAAACAAAAGAATAAGGTTGGTATAAGGAAGCTGTTGCTGGTAAATGTTGTTAATGAAGTACAATGCATTGAAATTGTTTGTTGATAGCTAAACAAGCTGTTCACTGGGTTTTGTGTTTGTCTTGAAGGAACTGAAGGCCCCCAGAACTGGAGTCAGTACTGAGGGAGGGGAGGCCACTGCTGCATCCTGGCGGTGGTACATGCTTATGGATGAGGCCATTGGCCAGAGGCCAAGCATAACACCTCCAGTCACCATTGACTTGGCAAGCCAGGATGCAGTGGTGGTGTCCCCTCCCTCCCACGTTGCAGACTCCTCTTCCTCTCGGAGTAGACGACCAGAGCCCCAGTGGATAACACTTTTAAAACAGATGGCAGAGAGGGATGAAGAAAGGGAAAGGAAATGCTTGGAGAGGGAGCAGATTAGAGAGAAGGAGGCACTAGAGAGAGAGGAGAGAAAGGAGAAGGAGCAGCTGGAGAGAGAAGAGAAGAGGGAGAGAGAGAGAGAGGTTCGGGAAGAGAAGAGGGAGAGAGAGAGAGAGAGAGAGAGGGGTTCAGGAGGAGAAGAGGGAGAGAGAGAATGGATCTGGAGGAGAAGACGGAGAGAGAGAGAATGGATCGAGAGGAAAAGAGGGAGAGAGACTGGAGAGATTGACTGGAGAGAAGAGAGAGGGAAAATGCAGAAAGAGAGGACAGAAGGCAAAGGGAGTGGCTGGAGGTTCTGGAGACAATCTTAAAATGATATGTAAACATTCAGTTATTTCTGTTTAAATAATTTCAGTTGCAATAAATTTCAGTTTTTCATTCCAGTATTTGATTTATTTTGTCATAAGTTTGGTTGTTCAACCACCACCTGAACATTTTTAACCAAAACAGCAAATAATCATGAAAACAATGACATTTTTAGCATACCTTTTCATAAAAGCAGCAGCCCAAAAAGCAGTTAGAAATAATCACATGAAGTAAGGAAAATAACAGCAAGCTCTCTGTAAAAGGAATGTAGTTTATAATGTAAAGCCCAAGGATCAGATATTAATAACACATAACGCCCTGTGAGAGTATTTAATTATCATGATCCTGGAGTGCAGGAATGGCATCTCCAGGAGCAGACACCTCTGCAGCCAGTCTGTTTCTCAGGTTGTCCCCTGGTATCTGTCCATCAGGGTATTCTTGTGCATCATGGTGGATGGCTCCCTCCTCCATCTCTGGCTCCACCAGATCCCCATTCATCATGGACAGATTGTGGAGGATGGCACAGGTGGATACCACTGCTGGCACAAAGGTCGGCTTCACCTCCATAAAGAAACAATTAATGTAATTGCATCATGTCCATGAAGTAAATGTAGTCTTTATTAGACTCCTCTATTAGCTGTTGAATCAGTTTTCTATAATGGAATGTAGTTGAAACAATCATGTAGCTGGATTCAACCATGGTACTGTTTCTTACCTCCAGGGCTTTAAAAAAGATGCCGCGCCTTCTTGTTTTCATCATTCCAGTGGCCCTATGCCCTCCAGCTGTAGGGAGACAGACTGCTTTGCCCATGATGCGGATGATGGCACCAGCAGTTCGATGAACCACATTGTGCACTGTGGTAATGGGGACATCAAAGGCCTCTGATGTGACCCGATAAGAAGTGGCACTGGCCAGCCAATATAAATAGATTCCAACCTCCAGGTATTTCCCCAGCCATGGTCCTTGTTGTAACCCAGAGAGTTGACCAATGCGTTAACTGTCTGCCTTGACAGACAGAAGTCTTTTGTTAGGTCCCAATCACCCTGGTAGAGACACACAACAGCAGAGTGGGGATTTAACTGGTGATATGGTCCTCCATGCTGCATGAGACGGAGAAACTAACAATTCACATAGTGCTTTGATACAGAAAGAAACACTTTTTCTTAAGTCTTTTCCTGCATGTTATGTTACTGTTCTTTTGAAGTACTGTATAACGTAATTATTGTTGTTTGTTCTGGTTTGTGACTAAATAAACTGAATTCTAAGAAATATAATTGTCACAGATAAGTTCTTAACTCACTGCGTATGTCTGTCATTTCAAAATCTTAGTAACCTTGTAGTAACTTAGTAACCCCCAAAAAGTGACTATATGGGCTACTTACATTATTTTCATTTTGTAGAAACACTGCCAGAAGATTCTTCCTATTATAGACCATATCAGCAAGATAACATGGAGAAAAACAGTAGCTAAAAACAACTGCAGAAGATGAGAGCCATTTGGTATTTATTGAAGTTATATCAACAATGGTAACAGGCAGTGTAATTAGCCTACATCCACACCAGCATATATTAAATAAGATTTTTTTTTGAAAACCGTACACACTTTAATTAAAGCAGTAAATGTGAGCACAGCCAAATTAATGTGTGGAAATAACCCTCATGTCATAGAAACAGGTGATATACTGGGTTGACAGTGATATATTGCTAAATTAACTTTCTTAAAGGTGCTACACATTTTACAGATAAGTTGTCATCTATGTTTCATTTGTTTGATTGTAAGAGAATGCCACACAACAGCGGCGTCAGCAAGGCTACTGTTTACCTGCACATCCTGGGATAACCGCTGTCTGGCAGTCATACTACATACTACAGCTGCACGCAGTATGCAGTGTTCACTACATACTAAATTCGGGAGTAGTGGGACACATGAGGTTAAATACAAGAGGTAATGAGGGGTAATTATACACAGCTGGGAAGAACAATCAGGGATCAGGTGTGACAGACGGGGGACAGGACAGACAGGAACAAATATGGAACACAGAGACAAGGGTTAGACATTTCAAAATAAAACAGGAAGACAAAAAACATGAAACATGAATGAGCAAAATACATGACAGCTTCTCCTGTTAAAAAGAAAGACTTTTTTACTTTCAATCTACTTTATTTATAAAGTATTCTGACAAAAAATTTATCAGTTATTTCAAAAGGAATGCGGTTTATAATGAAATGAAATGTTTAAAAAAAAACATTTTTTCCATATAATTACACACACACACACACACACACACACACACACACACACACACACACACACACACACACACACACACACACTGAAATCATAACCACATGCTAAAACTTCAACACTGAAAAGCTGTCCTCTCCCAGTTTGCACAGGACCTGCTTAAGAGCGCAGACCTCTATAAAATTATCCAGCTAATTGGACAGTTTGAAAAAAGCATGTTCTACTCTCAGACAGGCTGACATACACCCCTCAGACAGCACACAGCATCAGTCCAGCCCACTCCTCCTAGCTTATTTCTCCTGCTTTTCCAGATTGCTAATTTAATAGTAGTAAACATAAAATTCATAAGCACCCTTCCCTTTATTCTGAATTGTAATTGGAACAAAAGATAAAGAGGGGAATGGGAATGGAAAAAACCTTGTCTAGACCCTCCACCTAATTCTGTAGCATTCCAAAAAGTCCAGACAATCAGGGACAGGATACTGCGAGGTGTTCTATAGTCTCTGTCATAGAACAACTGACTCTCTGACTCCTGAGAGAGAGTGGAGGTTCAGAACCTTCACCCTGCTGAAGTACAGCAGCTTCCCACTGCAGGAGCTGAAGGTTCCCAGGGTTGGAGTCTTCAAAGTCAGAAGCAGTCCGCTCTCTTCTCTCCACTCCCCCACCTCAGGACTCATACTCAAAGCAGGGAAGATGTTTTCGTGTCCTTCAGTCCACTGGTCAGCTAAACTCTGAGTCAGCACAAACTCCCTCAGATGCCCAGACAGCAATCGCCACACCTTTACCAGGTTCTCCAGCACTCTGTGTGACTGTACACCTGTTACTGCAGCCAGTCTCTCTACTGAAGTCTTCACTAGATGACCCTGCTTCAAGACCCCAGCTTTAATTAAACAGTTCTTTAGGGTTTCCATGGAGAACACGTTTTCTGACAGCAGCTTGTTGTTGATCAGTGGCTCCTCGAACACCCACATCCCAGGCCTGGGGTCCAGTGGTCGTGAGGAGCTCAGGATCCTCCAGGTCTCGATGACAGATGTTTAAAAAGATGTAAGTCCAGTAAATCCAAGTGACGGGGACAGAAGAAAGAGCGCTTGTCACAGCCTCAGTTCTCCAAAAAAAGGAGAACTGAGGTTGAAGCTCTTGTCCAGTCTTGTCTAAAGTGACATCAGTGCAACAGTTCCAGTCTCCTCCCATTATTATGCACTCCCTCTGACTAATATTTTTTAGTCTGTCTTTCAGTAATTTAAAAAAGAAAGGTGTTCAGAGCCTTGATGCATACATATTTACTAATGTGAAACTAAATTCATCTATTTCCACCCTTCCAGACCTGCATAAAGGGGGAGGACAAACAAAAAAGGACAGACAAATAGACACAACAGAGAGGAAACAACCAGAGTTGTATGCTCATGTTTAATTAAGTGAAGGATTTTGATTTCTTTCCTCTGTTTTTACTTCTTAAATGTTTTTTCACAGAACTGACATGTTTCCTGAGGCGTATCGTTTTTCTCATCCAGCAGGTCTGACCCTACCACCTTCTGTAGAGTGCTCACTGTCTGGATGAAGGGAAATACTTACTCACATCCACTGACCTTCCAAAAGAGTCATCCAGAAAATCATTAACCTCCTGAAGAGAATATATATCTGCACTCCTGAGATACAATGCCCACTATGGAAAAAGAATCAGAATCCACATGTCTCCCTCTCATCTCACTGATACCTGATACCTCAGATCCATCACCGTGTCAACAGTGTCCACATGTCTAACAGGCTTTATCTGTCCAGCTTTACCTTCCTCCCCCTGTTCAGCAGCATTCTGCACTACTGAAGCCTTCACATGTCCAGCTTTAACAGCCTCAGCCCCCTCAGCTCCACGCTCTTCCTCTACACTCAGCACTCTCATCTGACATTTTTCCAAACAATGCAGCAGGACCAGATGTGGTGCTGGCGACATCTGAAGCAGCGCTGGATGCCGCACTGCCAGCAGCCAGAGCAGGGCCCGACGCCAAGCAGCCGAAGCAGAGCCCGAGGCAGCGCTGCTGCCCCCCCCCCCCACACACACACACACATGCAGAGCGGCAGTGCTTCCCTCCCCACCATCAGCCACACCAGCTCCCCCCGTCTGCTGTCTGTGAAGACAAGCTGATCGTTTGTGGCCCACTTCCCCGCAGTCAAAACATTTCATATTCACAGAGCTGGCATACAACATGTAGAACCCTTCCTTATGTCTTAATATACAACTGTAAGTGAACAATGACCATATAATTAACACACAGTATAAAGAACGAGAACAAAAGAATAATGTCTGAAAGCCCTTCACCTCTCTTTATCTCACAACTTCCACCTCCACAAAGATAGAAAGAAAGAACGAGAGAGAGAGAGAGAGAGAGAGAGAGAGAGAGAGAGAGAGAGAGAGAGAGAGAGAGAAAGAAAGAAAGAAAGAAAGAAAGAAAGAAAGAAAGAAAGAAGCCAAAAAAAAAAAAAAAAAAAAGGTTTGGGATGCAGCAAAATGTGCCAGATTTACTGATCTTTTCTATGGTGTCATGGTGTGTTTTTTCTTTTTCTTTTCTTTTTTTTTTTTTTTGTTACTGTATGTCATTTCCTGCCAAGAGTAAATCAGAGGCGGTGAATTTATCCAGTGCTTATCCTGAGATCAGTCATTGTTTTTCAGTTTATAGTGATAATATTTCCTCTTCATCACCATCTGAGGATAAGAGTGAGGCTAAGGAGGATGAAGTCAGCGCCCCCTCTTTGACACAGATGATGAGAGGTAAGAGAAGTTTCTCAGTCCGCTGTTGTTGTCTTCCCCACTAATAGGAAACTTCAGGCCACAGTGAGTAAGTGAGGACGGTCCTCCAGAGAGAGCCAGCTCCAGCCTGCCATGAGTCCCTTTGAAACCAAACGATCAAAGGGTTCTTCAACTGACACCGTCTCTCCTCTCTGCACATCTGTGGTGAAACAATCACATGACTCTCTGCTGATGACTTTGATGTGACAATGAAACAGTGAAAGCGTTCACTGTGGGCAGCCTCCACCATGACTTTTTTTAGTTGGTCTAACTCAAAATCCTGTTTTTTGTTTGAAACCTGTTCGGTTCAGTTTGCCTGAAAGCAAAAAGCAAACATCTTGAATTAAATTAAAATAATCATTTTACTGAAATAGCATTTTCTTTTCTTTTTTTTTCAGAGTATTGCAGCCAAAGAAAACATTTGTACATTCACAACATTTTTATGTCACAGAACAATACTAAGAGTCTTTCAGTCTTAACATTGTCTCATCTTTTGGAAACTTTGATTTGCATGTGATTGTCTTACTTTCCATATTTCTTTCATGATACATTCTTGTTCTCTGGCAAAGTCCCTTTTTTCAGTCCTCTGTCATTATCATTCTCCAGTGTTCGTTGCTCTTCTTTAATGCAGCACCCCCTTTTTTTCAATAATAAAGGAAATTGCTCTCCCTTCCCGCAGGAAAATAAATAAATGAGTACATCTTTTTGTTAGCAATATACCTGTACTTAGGGAGAAAAAAAATAGCATTAAAATGTGCAAAACAGAATGTACATAACAGAAAAAAGAGATCCTGCACCTCAGCATGAAGGTGAAGCTGGGAGCCTTAATGTGACTTTAGACAATGTTAATGTTACTACAGTAGAAAACCTGTAATCTCATTTGTATAATGGAGTCAGAGGGAGACCATCTATTTTTCATCCGTCAGATAGATTGAATCTTTTTGAGGAAGGACGACCATTGTAACCAAATCTTATTAAATATATCCATTTGTTGATTAATTGCACAGGTGATTTTTTTCCATCATGTAAATATCACTGACTGTATTTACCTATTCTTCTATTGTGGGGGGGTCAGGGTTCAACCATCTACGAGTGATGTTTTTCTTTGCTGTTGTCATCATTATTTCTAAATAATTGGCTGTTAGCGTTTCCCTTCAGGGAGCAGGCTCTACCCAGTACAGATGTTTTAAAATTATTTGGTAGTTTTGTTTGAAATATTCCCTCCATTATCTCAAACACCTTTGACCAGAAAGGTCTTAATTCTGAGCAGCCCCAGAATATATGGTAGTGGTTTGCCTCCGAACCCCCGCACCCTCTCCAACATTTAGGGTCCATTCCAGTATATTGTTTTTTTTTTTTTTTTTGCTTTGGGGTAACAAAGAATCTAATCAAATATTTCCAGGAGAATTCCTTCCATGTGTAGGAATGAGTGCATTTCCATTGTAGTTCACAGCAAATATGCCACTCCTCTTTTGTTATGTCGCACTCACCCTCCTTTTCCCATTTGCTTTTAATATAGTCTGTGGAATGACCCTTCATACTTAGAAAACCTTTATACAGTCGTGAGATTATACCTTTGTTAGATTCACCTGAGTAAGCCCTTATTATTTCTTGTAGTACTGAGTCCTCTAATTCTATTGGATGTCTTTTAATACATTCATCATAGTAACTCTGTACCTGTAAGTATCTAAAGAAGTCTTGCTTATCTAAAATAAATTTTTCTTTTAAAGTTTGGAAATCTTTCATCCGTCCCTTTTCTGTCACTGAGTAAAATGTTTATCTATCATACTCTAAACCTGGTATCTCGTTTTGTAGGTTCAAAGTCTGAGTCATATGCTATCCATCTAGTTAGCCATAGCTTTTCTGTTAGTTTGTATTCTGTCATTATTGTGTTCCAGGTTTTAAGTTGACTTTTGAGCCATGGATTTTGTATTCTATTGATGATCTCCGTTATGTTCTTAATGCCTAAAATTGCCTGAGCTGGGATATCTTTAATCAAGGTCTTTTCAATGTCCTTCCATCTTGCTTTATAATTTTCATTACTTAGATTTAAAAGAGGTCTGAGTTGGGTCGAGTAATAATAATCTTTCAAGTTTGGTATAGCAATTCCTCCTTCTTTTTTCGAGAGTTGTAGAGTTTTGAAGCGTACTCTTGGCTTTTTTCCTTGCCAGATAAACCTCGAAAGAATCTTGTCCCATTCTAAAAACTGCTTAGATTCAATTTCGACTGGGAGAGCCTGAAAAAAAAAAAAAAAAAATCTGGGGAGGATATTCATTTTTATCGATTCTGTTCTTTGAGTGAAACTTAAAAATAGATTGGAATTCCATCTCAATATATCTGCTTTTATACAAAGAAATAGCATTTCTAGCAATTCTAGCAATCTTTAGAATTTAAACACGTCATCCAGGCTAAAAGCAAAACTGTTACTGCAGCAAAATCCAGGAAGGAATGCGGACAGAAAACTGCAGACTCTGTTAATGAGTAATTCGTGAGATCAGTGTCCAAACTTTGGTTTATATTTTCCACTGAGTTTTGAGGCTCAGTAACCCATCCGAGCATGTTTTGTGTTGAATATTAATAATTAAAATTAATATTAATTCTTAACTCCCACGTAGTTGTGCGCTTGATAAATTCCTGTTTCTACAGTTCTGCCATGTGTGACCGTTATTATTAACATCATTATTTAAGATACAAACAGTGGAGCTAAACAGACTTGGTGAACAAGTTCAAAAACCTCCTTCAAAGCGGTCAGTGAGGCTTTATTTCTTCACTCTGTCTCTGATGTTTGGATGAAATCAACTGAATTTATTTATTTATGGATCCATCAGCTGACAAATGAAGTTCAGTCCATTGGATTAGAATCTGAATCTCTTGTACAGGATGTCATCGTGAACATTAAAAAGATCGCATCTCTCCCTGAAAACTCTCTCTCTCTCTCTCCTGAGCGCTCTGCGCACCAACATCGACAGGATCTTCTAAAAATGGGCAGGGTCTTTTACAAGAAAGCCGATTGGTCAAGAGGTGTTGTTTTTCTACTCGTTGATCTCTTATCAAGATCTTAACCTCTTAACCTTTCAAGTAAAGTTGAGGAAAGACCCTGGCTTTTTTTATCCTTGGCCTTCCCTCAAGGGAGGTGAATATGACACGTTTGAAGTTCAAATTATGCGACAAATTGCTATTACTGGCTAGAACATGCATTTTAATTAAATGGATCAATGATAAACCACCTACTGTCACCCTATGGTACAGGGAAATATTCCGGGTCCTCCCCCATGAAAGACTTAGTCCAGTTGTGAGGGGTAATGAAAGGTCCTTTAATGAAATATGGGCTCCTCTGCTAAACTATCTACCTGACGAATTGACTCAGCTAGTGATGAGGGGCCAGTTTACATTACAATGGTCACACCCACCTGAGAGAAATTCATAAGTGTCCTTGCTTGCAGCCTGAAATCTACACACTACAATATTTTGTTGTTTTTAGTTTGCCTGATGGATCAATACTTACTGTGTGGGAAACTGATGTGACTGTAAATAAATTGAGGGTGTACGTGGAGCGATGTGGAGAGGGGGGCCCTGTGTATGATGTGTGGGTGTATGTGGGACAGTCGGCCGGAAGAGTTGCCTATTGGGGTCAAATGGATGGCAATATCTTATTTTATCTTGTCTGTTTCTGTAACTGATATGATGGCAAATTGTATGTTATGTGTTTATATTGAGAAACAATAAAGTTTGTTTAAAAAAATAAAAAAAAATAATTCATGAAATCGGTTCCCTTTTTTTTTTTGCTTGTGTGTTCAATAGTCTGCCTCAAGATGAGTGAGAGGACAAACAAAGAATGGTACATAGTTAAGTTTAGTAGAGGTGCTGTAGAAATTGTTCCAAGCACTTGGATTGATGGGGATAAATTCTTCTGGCCCACACTCAACCCCAAGACACCAATAAGATGTATTCAGTCATCTGAAACAGGGAGCAGCCAAAGCCTGGATGGCAGATCCATATGCCTTTGAAGGTCCTCAGCAGCCATGGTGGGTTTGCCTCAGACATCTGCACACAGGTTCATGTATGAATGATATGGAAATATTGATTACATTATATTACATTAAAAACATTATTGTCAATAATATTAAAATACTACATGGCTTACACAGTATATGAATGTATTGTTTTGTTCTTGACATTAACTGTACTTGGATGTTGTTCTGTAATATAGGTGACCATGCTGAGGCAAACAAATGGCTGTCCAGGTATCTCAGCGGAAACTGTGACACGACAGACATTCAGTCTGAAGAGGATTGTACCCCTCAGCTGAAAAGAACAAGAAGGTGATACTGTCTGTTACAGTTAATACTGTTTATTGATGTACTAGGAGACACCTCTGTCCACAGAAAGGAGTCAATTGAATCATTTTTGTTGATGTTTGAGCCAAAGCCTTCGGTTTGCCCATGCCTAACAATCAAACGTATAATTTCCTTACTTTTGTCGAGGGGTTTGCAATGCTCAACCTTTCACAAATTTCATGTTACCTCTGGCATAAATGTAAATGTGCAGTTCAGGTTAAGCTTGATTACCCCTTTTGTAAACAAACAGCCCCCTGATTTTCTAAACGGAATGACTCCACACAACATGCTAAATGTGGAACATTGTGATTAATTTTAACTAAAATAGAAAAGAAAATGCCAAACAAATGTACATATATCAGTCTTGGGTGTGGCCAGATTAGAAGTGTGTTTGATGCAAAAAATAGCCCATTTGGAAAACAATTGGTTTACTAACAACCACTTACCTGCATGCCTGATGGTTGCCCCAACCCTGGTAGAAGTGGTCGAGGGGGGAGCTTGACTTGTGCTTGTAGTCCTAGAAAAAAGTCATTTAAAGGGTCAGGTTTTTTTGTTTGTTAAGGAAATTCCTCTCTCCCTCCCCCTCTCTCCCTATATATATATATATATATATATATATATATATATATATATATATATATATATATATATATATATATATATATATATATATATATATATATATACATATGAGTATATGTGCATGAGTGTGTGTTTGTGTACATAATCAAAATGATTTCTCCTTTGTGGACTTATAGACCGAATCCCAGATATAATTCAGACTCTGACAGCTGTGAAACCCAGGAAAGACTCCCACGAGCCCCCAGAGTTCTGCATCCAGGTAAAGGCGCGTGCGAGTGTGTGTGTGCACTTGTGTATCACGCATGATTTGGCAGATTATCATCTCTTATCATCTACTGACTTCCAACCATCCAATCAAATCTAGCCTCATCTTCCCCAAAAACATATGAGACCCTCCAATATGATTGTCTCTCTGAGGACCTCTTTCAGAAGAACTCTGTCTCTGCCACCTTCATGAAAGGGTTCCAAAGCCAAAGTTTACTGGCCCCGCCAACTGGAATACAATTCCCACAGGAGTCATCTCCTGCAGGTATATTTTAAAAAGAAATATGGAAATGTGGTATTTAAATATGGCAATTTTCAGAAAC
>CM061155.1:1742849-1982849 GCA_030710495.1 Labroides dimidiatus
GTCCTCATCAGTGTCTCACTTTGATAATCTTTAATCTCACTTTGATCCTCTAAAGTCACCGCGAACCGAAGAGATGAATACACGGCGGTAGACTGTGCCTCTGTGTGTGTGTGTGTGTGTGTGTGTGTGTGTGTGTGTGTGTGTGTGTGTGTGTGTGCGTGTGTGTGTGTGTGTGTGTGTGTGTGGACATGTAGTGAGGCATGGATGCAGACAGGAACAGTTAGGTAAGCAGGGTGTCCACAGGTGAGCAGTCTCCACTGTCGGAAACACCTCCCCGGCTCTCTGTCAAACCCTCCGCCCTGCAGCAGCTCTTCTGCTCGGATTTACCCGCTCCAGCTGCACTGCCGCCGGACTCCTCTTCTGTTTTCACTTCGGGGGGAGGAATGGAGGAGAAAACAGATCTTCCCAGCGACCTGCTCGGTAAGAAAACTTCAGCTTAAGCCTCTTTTTCTTTTCAATGAACACACCTGGCTGTTTGGGAAAGTTTGAGAAGTTTGTTTTGAATCTCAGAAAAAAGTTAAAAACTTCAGATGTAATCTGTAAACTGCTGAAAACGCTAGAATGGCTCACAAGAAGGACAGATTATATCATAGAGGAATTCTTTAGTTCAGTGAAATTCTTCATTTAACCTAAAACCTCTGGGTGAAGTCATGAAGGTGTGTGAACCTGGCTCCAAGAGAGAGAAACTGAGGTTAAGGTTCATTAAAGTCACCTCAAACAACCACACGAAGCAGATAGTTTCTCCTGTGTGATGATAAAGATCATTAAATGTTTAATATGCTTCAGGAGACCTACTGCTGAGGGTTTTTTACTTTAACTTTCCCTTTGACCCACAGATCTGTGTATGTGTGTGTGTGTGTTAAAACTTGTTTCTTATGATTCCTTCTCTCACTTTCACTTTAATTCACGTCTTCTCTCCCATTACTCCACCTTTATTGGAGTAAAAAGTTGTTTTTTATGCCCTGAGGGCTTGGTGAGCTACCTGAGAGCCACTTCCTTATCTGAAGACAGGGGAGAGGGGGAGGTTAGGGAGAGAGGGGTGTGTCCTGTGAAATTCCTTTGGATCCTGAGATTTTATCCCCTCACACTGACAGAGCGTCTGCAGGAAAGGGAGAAAGTCTTCTGGACTGTCGGCTTTAGGTGAAAGTCAGCAGGAAAGGTCTTCACGGGCCAACTTCATGAGGATTTTAACAGTTTCCTCCATGGTGTTTATTTTTGATTTCAGCTAAAGCTTTGAAAAACAACAGATGAAGAGACATTTAAGCAGGAGCCATTAGACATGAAGGTTGCAGTAAAAAATGTGTCACAGTCTCTGCAGAAATGCAGAAAATTTTCTCTCTCTCGAGGAAAAAAAAGGTATATGTGATATCCACCTGTATTTTCAGGCCTTTTTCAGCCTTTTTTTTGAGAGGACAGGCTGTGCAAAGAGCTGGAAAACTCAGGCTAGCCTATCTGGTAAGACAAACCAGTGCCTCGAGATGCACTTTTCAGCAGAAACAAAGTATTGATGTTAAAGATCACAACAAGCAGGGTGGCCCAACAGAAACATGGAGGATTGTTGATGAAATGATCCCATACAACCCGCTCAAGTTCTCCTTCTTTAAACTCTGGATTCAAACTGTAAGCAGAATGAAACTCTACGGTTGTCAGAATCAATACTACACCATCTCTTTCCATTTCAGAGCAACCAGTGTTCTGTAGTAAAGAGTGCTAACTGGAGACCTTCAGTCGAACGTGTCAGTGATATTGGGCTGATAGTCTCCAGTTAACAAGGTCACACTTTACAGTGAAACACCAGAGGTGTCCATGGCTGTGAGTCAATAAATGTGTTTCTGTCAGGGACAGCATTGTGGGTGGGCCCATCAGTCCCAGGCCCACCCTAAACTTTTCAGCAGGCCCACCTCATATGTTTTCTTTGAATGTATTTATTATTAGTAGTAGTATTTTAAATTGGTTTGAAAGGAACATTGATGAGTTTTGTCCTTTAAGTGTGTTCCGTTAATGTTAGATACCCATTAACTATAGTTATGAACCATTCACTCTCATCTTTTATGGGCAGGAAAAGAGAGTTGTTTTGGGAAAGACTTTCTATTAATTGTTGTTCATTTAACTGGTTAAAGTTGCCACTCATACAGCCTATAATAAATGGAAAGCTGTAGCAACGCAGCACGCTGGTGCGTTAGAGCGCTCCTCTTTGGTCCTTATCTTGGAGAGCAATGACAGGTCGATCTGTCCAAGAGACAAAAATGTTAAATCTATTCAAATACTCAAGGAGCAAAAAGCAACCTAATTAGCTTTAAAACCCCCAAACAGTAACAGTAATGCAGTGCTGCCTGAGGGGTCAAAGGTCACGGTCATTCAATGTTGGTTTTCAGCCTTGCTGCTTACGTGCAGAGATTTCTCCAGATTCTCTGAATCTTTTGATGATATTATGGACTGTAGATGATCAAATCCATCAATTCTTTCACATTGTACGTTGAGAAACATTGTTCTAAACTGTTGGACTATTTGCTCACGCAGTTGTTCACAAAGTGGTGAACCTCACCCCATCCTTGCTTGTGAACGACTGAGTCTTTCAGGGATGCTCCTTTTATAAACAATCATGACACTCACCTGTTTCCTATGAACCTGTTTACCTGTGGAATGTTCCAAACAGGTGTTTTTGGAGCATTCCTCAACTTTCCCAGTCTGTTGTTGACCCTGTCCCAACTTTTTCGGAACATGCTGCAGGCATCAAATCAAAATTAGTGAACATTTGCAAATCAATGAATAAAAATGTTTGAACACTAAATATCTTGTCTTTGTAGTGTATTCAGTTAAATATAGGTTAAACAGAATTTACAAATCACTGTTTTCTGTTTTTATTTAGGTTTTACACAACGTCCAAACTTCATTGGGACTGAAGTTGTATGAGAATTCTCTGTCCTAAAATAGTAAACCATTAATATTCTGACAGATTTGGAGCAATGCTCTGTCTGGACAAAGTTTTCTGGATCCTTTATTATGACCGTGGTCTTTGGTTTTGGAGGGCTCTGCATCATTATTTATTATTTAACTGATCCACCTGCTTTTGCTCTCCATATAACTTTTCATTTGTTGTTGAAGATTTCTTCTGAACTTTTACAACTGCAGGAAATGGAAGCCTTAATCTTAGTGTGTAAATACAGACAAAGCTTCCTGTTTTTAATAAGTGTCTTAAGGGTCAAACCAAGGCTTTAGTCTCAGTCTTGGTTGGTTACATTAGACCTTCATTACAAATCAAACACCCTTCCAGCAGTAGGGGGTTTCAGGCTGACTCACAGCCCCGTGCTCTCTGTTGGGCTGTTCGTCATCTTGTGTGTGGCTGGATGGTTGATGAATGGACCTTTTTGTTTCCAGCTGCTGCTGCAGAAAGACCTGATGCTGCTCATCAGCTGCTTTTAGAAACCCAACGCAGGGATCAGACCGTCTCTTTGGACACACAGAGAAGAGACCTTTAAAACCAAAACATGTGGAAACACTGACAGCTACAGGTAAACCACCAGTTTACCAACCAGCTCACCTGAACAATGATGAACTAAAACTTTGGCGAAAAGGTTTTTCACATCTGTAAGAGCTGCAACAAAATGCACAGAAAGGTAGCAAATGTCTCAAAGTCAAAATGAGGAGTAGGTCATCATTAAAACCGTAAATAGATTGTGGAAGCTGTTGCAGAAAGCCTCTCTTCATGGATATCTTGTCAATTTGTTTGGAGGTGGAAAAAACAGAAACTTGTTTTATTTTAGATATTTAACTCGGTGACAGCATGAAACATGTCGGCACAGTCAGTAAACACGTCACAAGTTATTCCTGTACCGTAATAATCCATCTGTGGTTGTGTGCATGTGTTTGCGCTTGTGTGTGTGTGAGAGAGAGAGAGAGAGAGAGCTGCACTGAGAGAAAAGTTCATGTGTTTTTGATCAGCCTGCACGCCACTTTGTTTTCATCGTCCTCATGACCTCACCGTGGGTCTGAGCCGAGAGGAGGAGGAAGACGCCATGATGTCATGAAGGCGGGTCCAGACACTCATTAGTTTACTCTCTTCACCCTCCACCTCTCTCTCTCTCTCTCTGTTGGTTGATACATTTTGGGCTCACTTCACCCTCCACCTCTCTCTCTCTCTCTCTGTCTGACTGGAGTTTCTCTCTTCACTCCAAGAAATGTGAGAAATCAGCAGAAGTTGTATAAACCTGCTCAGAGAGGATTCAAATCAGTTTTTGAGAGGCTGTCTGAGATTGTCTCCACTTTAAACCTCAGTCAGTGTCTCTGATTCCTGCAGAAAAGCCTAACAGGCTGCTGCAGCTTCAGGCAGTGTCACTTTAATCTCCCTTTTGTGTGATGTGTTGTAATCCGAGCCGTCCAGCTGCGATCCCTGAACCATCAGGTGTGTTTGATTCTGTTTCAGAGAGCGTGCGGGAGGCAGTGGGCCGGAGGGTGAAGCTGACCCTGAGGCGTAAAGTCCAGCTGGAGGTCAAAGGGGACAAAGTTGAGAACAAAGTGCTGGTGAGTCACAAGTCATGGGATGTCCGTCTTTCAATGTTTGAACACAGAGGTCTGAATTTTATCATTGGTGGTCCACCTTAAAGAGAGGGTACTATTCGTTCCCATATCTTTATCATGGATGTAAAGTACCAATGCTGGATGTTTAGACTAAACAAACAGCTTTTCAAACCTCTGCACATTCATGTGTTGTAGAAATCCCTGAATCTGTCTAAAAATAGCATGAGATTCTCATGAGATGTTCTTTACAAGATTTGCTGAAATGGTGAGGTCATCACATAAGGATCTGAGGGATGGGGCCTCAAACACTAAGGTCTGCCTGCTCCTTGACAGGCTTACAGAGAGCTGACCAATCAGAGGGAACAGGGTTTGTTGAGCAGGGAGCCCTAAAGAGACAGTAGCTAAATCAAAATCTGTTCGACAGAGGCCAGGGTTGCCAGATCTGACTGGCAGTTTCGGGCCCAAACACAACGTAAAACCTGCCCACCTCAATAAAAACCAGTCCAAATCTAAACCTTTCTAGAAACTCATGTTGAAGCCATAAAACTATTATATGCGTAATAAAGAACACGTCATAAACACACAGCTGCACTAAATAAACAAGGACACAGGGTTACACAAACAGGCTCCCTGATCGGCTAAGAAAATATTTGAATTCAATAAATAATGTAAAACTTTCCTCTGGAACAGGGAAAATCCAATAACTTATCTCTGGAGCCGTCTCCCATTCCTTTCTATATAATATTTCCCCTACTTCAGCATGATGCTGTCTCTAAGGCGCTTACAAGTGAGCAATAACATTTCACAGTGACTTGATTAACCAATGACAAACTAACCAATGACTGATTGATGATATCAAGTTCAAAAGATTTCAAAATAAATGAACTAATAACAGGAGCACAAGGACACAACAGTTTATTAAAATATGTACATTTTTTGCACCATAATGGAAATTATTTTGTTTATATTTTCTCCAGCATATTTTCTAAAAACCTGTCAAATGCTGTGAAAAGCAGCCCACATTTTATCAACTCGCCTAATGCTATTTTCTCCAGCCCGATGTGTTCAAAAGATGCTCAGTTGGGCAGAAACCCACACAAACTGGCAACACTGACAGAGGCCAAAATAAGTTTTTTTTTAAAACAGCAATGAGGAAAAATATGGAGATCTTACTGAGCTGTAAAAGGGACAGAATAAAGACTTACAAAACAATAACCCCTCTTTAAAGGTAAAAAGGTCAGATTAATAGCATTGCAGAAATATATATGAATAACATAAATAAAAGTAGTTTAATCAGTGATTATAATGATACAGTCAGAGCTGATTAAAAAGGTAAGGCTCTTCAGTTTGCTGTAAAAACACTCAGAGAGTTCCTGAATGTTGTAACATCATCAAGGGCAGAAAGCTCTCTGCCCTTGATGATGAACATTCTAGAAGCTCATTGATGGAGCTGCAACATAAAGGCCGTGTAGAGCTTTAAAAACAAGAACAAGGACTTTAACATCACTTCTTAAAGAAACAGGGAGCCAGAGCAGAGTTTGAAGGAGGAAATAAGGTTTCAACAAAACACCAGAGAAATCAGGGATTTTACTGAGCTGATACCCCCTCTTTAAATCCCACTCATTTCAGTACTGGTTTGGGTTCACATCTCTGATGCGGTTTCTTTGAGGCGTTAAAGCAAAGCACACTAACTTATGAATCTTGCAGTTGATTTATGGACACATATGGGATTTGATACCTTCAAATTCATGTCACACCTTGCTCTGCGTCTGTGTATTCAGGGCAGCATGCTGTAGTCTCTCAGGTCTCAGATTCAGGGTCACACAGAGAGACTTTGGGACCATAACACCACAATCGAGGTCAACTTTCACTGCACATGCTCAGAAGAACCAATATGTCAGTAATGGTTCTTCTGAGCATGTGCAGCGAAAGTTCACCAATCCTGGTAGTTCATCCTTGATTGGAATGAATCCCTGGCCCGTCACGTGTGAAAGCAACCTCAGTTTTGACAGGTGGAGAGAAACAGGAGAAGCTGCTCTGGTGCCAACGTGTTTCTGCAGGCTCAGACCAGAAGATAAGATAGGAACCAGGAAGTGAAGCAGGAGACTTTAACCTCCTGAAAGTGATCTTTTATCTGGTTTTAAGGCTGCATTGTCAGCTTTTAGACATTTGGCGCAGAATCTGAACACAGAAATTGTTACTGATGCTGAGGATGAACCCAGCATGGAGGGTTTGAAGAGTTTGAAGGGTTTGAAGGGTTTGCAGGGTTTGTAGGGTTTGAAGGGTTTGAAGGGTTTGAAGGGTTTGCAGGGTTTGTAGGGTTTGCAGGGTTTGTAGGGTTTGTAGGGTTTGCAGGGTTTGTAGGGTTTGTAGGGTTTGCAGGGTTTGCAGGGTTTGTAGGGTTTGCAGGGTTTGCAGGGTTTGTAGGGTTTGTAGGGTTTGCAGGGTTTGTTGGGTTTTGTAGGGTTTGCAGGGTTTGCAGGGTTTGCAGGGTTTGTAGGGTTTGCAGGGTTTGTAGGGTTTGTAGGGTTTGCAGGGTTTGCAGGGTTTGTAGGGTTTGTAGGGTTTGTAGGGTTTGCAGGGTTTGTAGGGTTTGTAGGGTTTGTAGGGTTTGCAGGGTTTGTAGGGTTTGTAGGGTTTGCAGGGTTTGTAGGGTTTGCAGGGTTTGCAGGGTTTGCAGGGTTTGCAGGGTTTGCGGGGTTTGCGGGGTTTGCAGGGTTTGTAGGGTTTGTAGGGTTTGCAGGGTTTGTAGGGTTTGCAGGGTTTGTAGGGTTTGCAGGGTTTGTAGGGTTTGCAGGGTTTGCAGGGTTTGTAGGGTTTGTAGGGTTTGCAGGGTTTGCAGGGTTTGGTGGACCTGCAGAGAGGCTGCAGAGGCTTTGCCTGAGAGGAGCTCTGAGTCACGATGTGATGATCAGAGTGTGTGTGTGTGTGTGTGTGTGTGTGTGTGTGTGTGTGTGTGTGTGTGTGTGTGTGTGTGTCTGTGTGTGTCTGTGTGTGTCTGTGTGTGTGTGTGTCAGAGCAATGCTTCCTCATTTTCATCCACAGCTGCACAATCAGACAAAATTAGAAAGCTAATCCCAGAATCTTCTGGGTTATTGAGGTCTGTTGTATTAGTCTGAAGACATTAACAGAGTCAGATCCTTAGTCTAAGGTTGTGTATAGTGAGTGAAATGATGTCATTCAGGTGAAACAGGCTCAGACAGCGGTTGGATGGAGTCAGGATCCCGTTTGTGCAGACTTCTTCAGTCCTTCTTCACCAAACCTGGAGACCTGTTTCCTCCTCATGGGAGCAGAGAGAGCTCTGTCATGTTGAGACATGAAGAGTCCTCCACACACTGTTGCAACATGTTTGAAAGAAGTCCAGTGTTTAAGATATTCCTCCTCAAACTGAATCTTTTTCAGGAATTTTCCTGTGGTTGAAAATCTGCTGCTCCAGACGTCAGACATTCACAGAAATAGTCCTGAATCTGCTCACAAAACTCTCCCAGACTTCTATAGTTATCCTTTTATTTTCACTCGTGGACTCATGATCTAAGTCCTGTGTGAGCTGCCTTAAAGTGTTTATTAAGAGGAGTCTCGAACCCAGACAGCTCCTCTCTTTCTGACAAAGGTTATAAAAACATCTCCCAGCTGAGACTTCCTTTTCTGTGCTGTGTTGACATCCAAATGCTGTCATGTCTCACTCCAGAATGAAACCAGTTCATCTGTTTCTGGATGCACAGAGGCTTTAGACTGGTTTAATTTAGATGGATGAAGCTGGAAGAGAAACCTGTTTCCTCTGATTTATTTACAGTTTATGGTTGAGATCTGAATTTCAAGAAGATACACTGTTGGATAGCACTGCTAATGTTTTGCTGATTATTGGAACAATCCTGCTCATCCTGCAGACGGAAGCAGATAGAGATCAATTTAATTATATATGTACAGAAGTCATTCATCATTAATAGTTTTACCTCACAAAGTTTACCCTCAACCTCATTTTTTATTAATTAGGGGCTCGGGCTTCACATGACCCACCCTACGCCACTATTGTTCTTCCGTTCATTTCTTTTTTCTTTTTCTTCATCTTCATCTTCCAGACAAAATTTCGGTTCGCTTCTCCTCCTGGGGCTTTGAGACAACAAATTAAATATCAAAACGTGCGGCTCGATCCAGAATGGTGTGCTATGACTTTTTTAGGAATTTCTGCAATTTTCGGCTGAAAAAAAAACAGAAAAAGCAACAAAAAAGTCCCATAGACAATAAATAGGGAGGCTCCCCGAGAACACCAAAAAAACACACTTTTTCCCAACTGCTCCTGCCTCGCCATACTTTCAGCTAGAGACGTCATTCTTGCTTCAAAACACAAAGTAGTATCACTGAAAAGTCACACACAGACGTGTTCTTGTCCTTGAAAGGGCGCGTGAAGCTTGTATACATGTATGTGTGTGTGTTGATGATAGTGTTTAAGGGTCTTCAGTTCACACAAAACCCCCACCACATCTAAGCGCGCAAAGCACGCATCTCCCTCTCTCTCTCTCTCTCTCTCTCTCTCTCTCTGTGAGAAATCAGTAAAATGGACCTCAGTTCACACAAAAAGGCTACCAATTATGTGCTGACTATGGGCCTGTCTCCCCTCATGAAAGACAGCTGTGGATTGTAGTGTCAAAGTGTGCCAGGAT
This sequence comes from Labroides dimidiatus, assembly GCA_030710495.1. Taxonomy (NCBI): domain Eukaryota; kingdom Metazoa; phylum Chordata; class Actinopteri; order Labriformes; family Labridae; genus Labroides; species Labroides dimidiatus. The sequence goes on from CM061155.1 coordinate 1,752,029, forward strand.
GTGCCCATGTCTGTGTGATTCTTTGTGAGTGACGTGAATAAAATAAATTTGACCTTAGTCAAAACAGAAACCATGACATATTATTCTGGAGTTTAATAATTATATGTGTGGTGTGCGCGAAGCGTGCATTTGTGTGAATGAGTTAAATACGACCGCAGTGTAACCAGAAACCAGATGTGTGGATGTGTAACACGTCCGCACATCTAAATACATGACATATTGTTAATGACTTAATGACACACCCACAGCCCACGATTAGCCATTATGTTCCCTCAGCTATTAGGGAGGGAAAAGCACTACATGGTATATCAAGAAGTATATTTAGTATCTCAACAGGCTCCTCTGACTCCTCTGACTGCTCAGGGTGTGCAGAGGCTAAAAAGCTGGCAGCGTGCCTGCCCGAGCCCCTCTCACAATTTCCGTGGAAATTGTCTTGTTTTTTCATTGCAGTTCCTTCTAGAACCCAGGCAGAATGAGTCAGAATGGAGTCGAAAACAATGTCATCACTCCTAGATGATAACAGAGAACTGCATCACAAAACCAAAGATATTAACAGGATCATGAGGCAGTTTTATCAGAAACTGTACTCATCTGAATGTGACTCATCTGATGCCAAGGTAACAACATTTTAAAGTGGAGTGGTTTCATGCCTGTCAGAAGAACAACGAGAAACACTGAATGCACCAATAGAGTGTTTGCACTGACGTCATGATTTGGGTAGTTACCTGGATGTGCGGCCATATTGGAGGTACACAAATGGAAAAACTGAATGAACAGAGATAGAAGTGCACAGTCAAATATGATTTTAAGATGTCTTATCCACCAATAAATGTGTAAAAATGCACAGAACACACTAAAACTAATTGTGAAGGACTCGTCCAGTAAGAAAAACAGAGAGTTTTAAAAACTTGTCTAATAGGTGGGAGAGACCCATAGGAGGAATTGACATCTTTATCATCATCAACCTAAAGGTTTGAAAACATGATGTTTCTGCAGGTGTTTTTTGTTTTGTTTTGTTTTTTTCATGGTGGAGGGGCTCCACAGAAAACATGATGTTCTCTTGGGCGAGACTCACTTTAAAAAAATACTCTGAGCTTTATTGAAGTACTATGCTACTCAAACTAAATTAGGGATGTTGTGACGTCCTCAGTGGATTTCATACATAAGGTGTTTGTTTGACTTCAGTGATTTTGGGGATAGGGAGCCAATTGTATGAGGATGATAGACACACCTCATTTAGTGTTTTCCATGTAATGCTCTCACTGTGTACAGTGAGCCTTACATATTGGGGTCAAATACCAAAAAATACAAAAAGACAACCCTTTACAATGTGGCATCAATTTCAACATTCTGGGGGTATATAAAGCTGGTATTGTCACTAAGTCATTCCCAGTTCATCATTCAAGCAGCCATGAACACACCACGTCACTTAACAGACGAGCAGCTCCACCTGGCCATAGCGCTCCTTCAGGTCAGTAGCAGACAGTCAGATGTTGCTGGTGAACTTGGTGAGTCTCAAAGTGTCATCAGCAGATTTGCAGCAAGACACAGATCTACTGGCAGTGTTCGTGACAGACCCAGGAGTGGAGCCTCACAAGTGATGGACCGAAATGATGACCAGTACCTAAGGATATATGAACTCAGACACCGTTATGCAACTGCCACACAGCTGCAGGCCTGTTTACAAGAAGTGAGGGGTACTAGTGTTTCCAGACAAACCATTCACAACCGACTCCACCACTTTGGATTAAAGCCAGACGACCACTGCAGGTGACTCCACTGACACCAACACATCACCATGACTGTTTGCAGTGGACACAAGACCATGTGACCTGGACAATGCAGCACTAACGTCATGTTCACTGATGAGTGTCGGGTCACCTTGGAAGAAATGATGGTCGTCAGCGTTGCTGGAGAAGACAAGGTGAGAAATATGCCGAGGTCAATATGGTCCCCAGGGTTGACTTTGGTGGAGGAGGTGCAACAGTCTGAGCAGGCATCACCAGTCAGCTCAAAACAGATTTGGTGATTGTAGATGGTTCAGTCACTGCACGTTCTTACCTCAGAGACATCATAGAACCATCATCATCTCCCAATTCCACCAGCACACCCCCAACTTTCTGTTCATAGATGATAAAGCTCCACCACATGGTGCCATAAATGACACAGCTGGACTTCAGGAAGTCAGAGTGCCTCATGTGGTATGACCAGCAATGTCCTCTGACCTGAACCCCATAGAGCAGGTCTGGGACCAGCTGAAGCAGAGACTGGATGCTCATATCCCACCCCCACGTGACCTGGCGGAACTGCATGTAGCACTTGTGGAGTAGTGGAACACGTTGCCTCAGAATAACATCATGAGTCTAGTGAGGAGCATGAGACGTCTCTGTCAAGCTGTCATTGCAGTGAATGGTGGAAACACCTGCTACTGACTTTGTCAGTTTTAGTTATTATGGCTATCTTTGTTAATGTCTAAATTGTTGGGATAAGAAATATTGAAGTAATGAAAATCATGTTTCTTCTCATTCATTAATTGAAGTTGTAGAGCCTTTATCCTATTCTTGGATGTTTGACTGAATGGAAGTAGGTTTGGACTGGGAGGGGAGTACCTCCTAAAATTCAGGGTTTTTCTCCTGCTCTGGGTCTCACAGGCAGCTGGCACTGATGCTTTCTTGTGTTATTATGAAAGTTTTTTTATCTAATGGCAAATGGAGGACAGCTTTCAGATGCCCTACAACCACTGTCTGTCACCTGTACTGCATTACAACCGGGGGCTGTAAAAACCCAGTCCAAATTTCAGTTTACAGAGATAAAAAAAAATCCTCTTCAGATTATTGTTAATAAGAGCCCACACAATGTTTGGTCACTGCTCTTGGACTAAAAACTTGAGTCTACATTTGCATGCTGAATCTATAAATACAGATCAAAAGCAGCTCAGTGAGCCAGTGTGCTTTAAAGAGACAGGCTGATTTGTGTAATTTTCACTGAACTTCAGGCCTTGGTGTAAGCAGTTCACAGGAACCATTTAGCCCCTGAAAGAGAAGTTCCTGGAACTAAAGAGGTGGATGTTTCTAAGAGAACCATGACTGGCTTTTTATATCTGATTTTCACATTTTGTCTCATTCGACCACATCTGTGCAGAATGTGACTGAGACTCCTGTCAGGACATGACTCGAGCAGCTCACTAACAGCCACAGAGTGATCACACACACACACACACACACACACACACACACACACACACACACACACACACACACACACACACACACAGTCTCCACATTCCACAGCTGTGGAGCAGCAGATTAAACTGCTGCTGTCATTTCTCAGATGCGGTTTGAACTCCCTCAGTGCTCTGTGTAAACGTGTCAAGCAGATTTGGTTCTCATTTGTTTAAATAAATGTGGATCAGATTGTTTCTTGAATCACGTCGGGAGAGAAAGTAAAGCTTTAGAGGGAGGAAAACGGCTGGAGAGGAAAGAGTTTCAGAGCCAAACACACGAAGAAACCTAGCTGACACCTCTTTAGAGTCCAGACACCAGACAGAGAGCTGGGTCTTAAGCCTGGACCGTGGACCACCTTTAGAGGATCAGGATTTAGAATGAGACCAGTGTAGTTTTTATCAATAATAAGACACAAAGACATTTAGAGTTCCTCCTTGTTGTAAAGGTCTTAAAGCTTGCCTCCTCCATGTAAACAGATGGAGGATGGGTCAGACTCCACAACCAAAGAACAGGTCAAATATGTATGGTTCAAACATGCTCTCAGTCTTTGAAGTCAGTTTGTGCCCCAATGATTTATGTGCAGGTGTTTTGCTCTATCATTAAGGCAATAGAAAAAGGGTGGTCGGGGCGGGGAAGGGTCAGTGGTAGAGTTGTCGCCTCTCAATCGGTAGGTTGAGGGTTTGATTCCCAGCACCTGCAGTCTTAGGTCGAAGTGTCCTTGAGCAAGACACTGAACCCCAAATTGCTCCCACTGTTGTTCAGTGGTGTGTGAATGAGTATGACTGGGTTAGATAAAACTGATGGCCTCAGTAGGTAGATTGTTCTGCCATCAGTGTGTGAATGTGGTGTGGATGGGTGAATGACACCAGCAGTGTAAAGAGCTTTGAGTGGTCAGAACAACTAGAAAAATGCTATATAAGTACTGGTCCATTTACCATTTACATTGATTGACAGTCTAACCTATGCGGCTCTTGCAGCACTGTGTGCACCTGATTATTGAGTCAGAGTCTTAACGTTTATGCAGAAGTGTTAAAAACTGCAGTTCCCCAATTTTCCACTAGAGGCTGGCTGCAAAAACACAAGAAACCACATACCCACCCATTAAAAAAGATGATGATATTTACTTGGGCTGTTGTCTATAACCCTTTGAGCCAGAAGGCCCCCCAATTGGGGAACTTTGAAGTCACTCTGCAAACACAGTGTGAAAAACACAACTCAAATAACAACTAAATAAATCAACACATATCAAACTCCGTACAGCTCCACTGTGTCAACCCAATCGCCACAATTCCGGCTCTACTGCTGCACCGCTACATGCTGAACAAAAGATCAACACCTCGGATGAAAGCAGAGACTCTACAGATTCACATGATGTGAGCCAAAGCTCTCTACAGCAAAGTATCTGAGAGAGATAGAGAGAGAGAGAGAGAGAGAGAGAGAGAGAGAGAGAGAGAGAGAGAGAGCTAAGAATCACAAACACTAAAAGAGCTTCATCAAATGAAAGTTTTAAACTTTCTCTTACCTTTGCTGGTTTACAGAAATGATCATTTTTCAGACAAATCAACAGTACTTCCTGTTAGCTCTATGTCTTGTGTTACACTCAAACTTTCTGGCTTTTTCTGTCAGACTTTAGGACCCAGGAGGAACCCTTACAGTGTCAGTATACAGCAGGCTGCAGCAGGCTGGGTCTCCCTTAACACCAGCGTTCTGCTGATTTTGACTGACTGACACTACTGTCAGTATCATTATGATGGGTTTCGCCTCATTTTGCAGTCTCTATCAAGTCCCAAGAGCTGTCAATCACTCAAATGGACCAATCTATGATAGAGATAGAGACATATATTCACATTGCTCTAAATTGTTTGTAAACAGCATCAGAGACACATCGGGTGAATTTTCAAAGTAAAAAAACACCAAAAACTGTTGTATTTGGATGTATTGATCATCATTAGTGATAGACACATGAAATCTATAGTTTAGTAGCTGATAAAAATCAAATGACAGATGGAGCCAAACTGTGCAAAACGAGAGCTCTCCTTAACTCTTTTGCAAACCTACATTTTTTTCTTTACTGTTTTGCTGTGAGTAATCTTCATTTACCCTTCATTTGCCAGTATCGCATTAACTCATATTAACCCATCTCAACAAGTCTTATGTTTTTCCTTTACTATGACACCAGAATTATTCAAATCGACATTGTGGTTGCAGAGATATAATCATTTTATTATGGGTATGACATTTCTGAGCAGAGACCTGATATAAGCTCAGGGTTCAAAAGGTGAAGAAACATCAAGACACATGGAACTGTCTCTTTAAGTAAGATCAAGACACATGGAACTGTCTCTTTAAGTAAGATCAAGACACATGGAACTGTCTCTTTAAGTAAGATCAAGACACATGAAACTGTAATTTTCAAAGTTTTGTCCATATAAGGGCATGCTGACCTGGGGGCACCCTGTAGCTGTTAGAGGCTAAAGGCCCGCCTCTTCACCTCATCCAAACCTAATTGAAGTGAGGTTGAGTTCAGCTTTTCTAATTTGACTGCTGCTGACGACAGGCTTTAAAACTTGGTAACAGAAACAAGCATGTGACTGTCTGTGTTGATTTTGACGCCCCCTGTGGACAAACTGGTACCTGTTGTCTCCAAACAGATTTGGGGTGGATTGACTGCTGCACATAGTGAATAAAAAAATAATTTCCTTTTCAGTGTTAACTTAACCTCCAGTTATTGTTATTGCTTCACCTTACGGCAGGTTCATTTGGGACCAGGCGCTAACACCTGGTGTCAGATCAGCTGTTTGGGTAGGGGGTTATAAGGAGGAGCTCACAGCTGGTTCCTTTGATTACTACCTTCAATAAAGGAAATATGACTGTAAATATTTTGATGTCCTCAGCTCTGATGCTCTTCTGAGCTGTGAGCAGAGCATCGTGGTCCTCACTTCTTCCTGGTCTGTTTTGTGTTACTGAGGTTGTTGATGTGGAATCTTCACTCACCTGCACGCTCACACGAACAAACCTGCCTTCACATCTGAACAACACCTGATCCAGGAAGTCTCCAGGTCTCCAGACTTCTGGGAACATGTTTTTGAGATCTGTACCAACCTCTTTGTCTGATTGTCAGAGAGGACTCTGTCTGACCCTCTGTGTCTGATCCTCTGGTCGGAAACATGACCTGGAGTGACCTCTGTCTTAAGAGGAGGTAGCAGTCCAAACCTCAGCTCACCACCTCTCTCTCTGTTTCTCTTTTAGAAAACCTGACTGCTGTTAAAATGTGCTGACAGGAAGTATCCAGCACACCATTTCAAACTAAAACTCAGCTGAAGAACAGAAATCTTATGATAGAACTCTTTTACTGTAATTTGGGTTAAAATGACTCTGAAACTGTTGGAGCGAGCAGCCATGATGGGAGCCAGCTCTCTGCTAGAACTGAAGATCACCACACAGAGCAAGATTATATACATGATCGTCCAAGCCAGTCCAAACCCTCCACAGAGTCCAAGCCCTGTGAGAGTCCAGAGACTAGATTTTATTTTTATGCTGTAAGACTTTCAGTCTTTTTGAGTGTGAGTGAATCCAGGCCTGAACAGATACAGATATTAATGATTCATGTAAAGAGGTGAGTCAGGAGTTTTTTAAGGGATATTTTACAAACAAATATAAAGTTATGAAACCCAAAGTGAAACTGCAGGTGTCTCAGAACAGTTTGTTCATAAAGTCAGTGAGATTTCAATGAGATCTACATGAGATTTGCTCAAACTGTGACATCATTAGTAGCTGGATGTCCTGTCAAAGGTAAATCTGACGTACGCTGTGGTCTGAAGCACTTGGTTCCATGATGTCCTTGATGTTTCTTCAAGAGACAGTTCTCATTGGGCTTTGTTGTTTCTTAAAGAGACAGTTCCATTGGGCCTTGATGTTTCTTAAAGAGACAGTAGGTAGTAGGAAGTGTTTTAGAGCTTTAAAGTCATGTTTCGTGTCTGTTAAGTAACATTTTGTTAGTCTGGACACTTCGATTTTGGTTAGGTTGTTTGCAGACTGTCATGGAGCTATCTTGTTTAGCGCAGATAACTATAACTTAACTAAAAGAACTACTCTCTGTCTCGATCCGTTTGTCCATCTGTCTGTCTGTTTGTCTAATGTGTCTCCGTCTCTGTCCTCAGGCATTGGCATCACATCGAGCTTATCTGCTGACAGCACGGGTCCCTTCAAAGGTCTGTAATCGTTTTATTCTTTGTGCTGTTTTTCCACCTTCCTCCAACATTTTTCATCCTTGCTCTCTCTCTCTCTCTCTCTCTCTCTCTCTCTCTCTCTCTCTCTCTCTCTCTCTCTCTCTCTCTCTCTCTCTCTCTCTTTCTCTCTTTCCTCTCATTCTTTGCATCTGTTCTTCCTCATCATTCCTTCACCTCTCATCCAGAACAAAAAGTCTCTCGCACATTTAAATTATCCTCCAGTTTCCTGAGTCTCATCTGCCTCCTCGTAACTCCTCTGTCTCCTTGTCTCCTCCGCCCCTATCACCCCTCCTCCTCCCCTCCTCCCCTCCTCCCCTCCTCTCTGAGGCTGACTCCTGTTTGCTGATTGCAGACGTGCTGCTGCTTGTTTCTGCTCTGTGAAGTTTTTCGCTTTTCATCTTGTTTTCTGATTCCACACTGACAGAAGTCACAACACGTCCTGGCACATTCCTGAAACTTAGACTGTCAGAGCGTCTCACACAGAGGTGGGATCAGGTGAAAAATGTGATGCAGTGAGACCCTGAGGATTGGCATCCACCTCTTTGGATATCTCACATTTTGTTTCAAGGCGCCAGTTTTATGAGATATTTGAGGTTTAAAAAGATGACTCACTGATTGTAGTTCTTACTCTTCCTCCTAAGTCATCATTCAGCTCATATTTTTGCTTTAAATAAAATACCTTGATAACAGTTGGTCGTTTAGCAGCAGAGAGAGGAGATGCTAACAGCTCGTCTGACACAAAACAAAAGCTGCAGAGCTCTGTGAGCATGTTTGTGCTTCAATTTTATACCTGCCTGTTAGCAGTAACTCTGTCAGTGTTTTAACATTATAGCAGCACCTCAAACACTGGCGCAAACTTTTTCAAATTGGCTGCAGAGTGAGACTTTTTCAATATGCTTAAATCTAATGGAGAAAAGTTTATCAGCAAGTTTTTATCTAAAGCCATTAAAGCTCTCCTCTGTCACATGTTTTAGATTCTAACAAGTTCTGTTTTATTTCTTAATCTTTGCTTTTATTCCTCACAATGGGCTGAATGAACAAACATCAGAGCTGAACCTCTGTGGATCATTCTTTTTTTCCCTTGAAATCTGATTATCTGACTTGATTTGCAGCCTCCTTCTCTCCTCTCTCTCTTTCTCTCTCCGTTTTTCTTCTCCGCATGAAGACATCTGATCATTTCACCCACAATGCATCTGTGAGAACGTTGCCTATGGGAAAGGAAAACACAGAGAGGAGGAAAAGTTCAACCTGGAGAGCGAGACTCAAAAACATGCTTCAAAAAGGGGATGAAAACAAAAAGAGCTCAGCGACGTCTGAGAAAGTTAATTTTCCTAAAATATCTTTACATGTTTGAAAGAAGAGACTTTCAGAGACGGCATCATCTTCATGAGTCAATGAGGTGGTTAATTTTAGAAACAGAGAAGTGATCACAGCTCTGAAACAGCTCAGACTCTGTTTTAATGGCTGCATGAATCCTCCAGGGGTTTGACTTCCTTTGATTTCATTTGAGTTTTAAAAGTCCAGACTTTTCATCTTGACCTCCTCCATAAATTGGTTTCATTTCCATAAGAAGGCTGATGTGTGCACGCCGTCAGAAATGTTCAGTAAGAAACACCAAAAGCCAGAACAGAGAGGGATGTTTCACAGCTTATCCGAAAACCCGACCTCTGAGTCACAGAGTTCAGAGAAGACAAACAGATGCCATCACTCTGTCCCAGATTAACTGATGAATCAACCCCAACCTCTTCATTCAGGGTGATTCACTCAAGATACAATGTTTTAACTCTCCTGAAAAAGTAAATGAAGCGAGTTAGAGTGTCAAACGCATCGTCACCCAAAAGAGCTCACATCTGCTCGTGTCTTTATGTCGACTTTTCATGTACGTCTTCTGGAGTGCTTGCCAAGTTTGATTTTATGAGAAGTCCAGCAGTTTTTTTTTTAACTTATTCATTGAAACCGTTTAATAAAACTTCATGCCTCAGTGTGAGGCTAAAACTGCCATCAGAACTCTGTTTGTTGATCCTTAAAGCTGCTGCTGCTGGAGTGTTTAGGCTGGGTTATGGTTTCCACACAAATGTGACACAGAAATGAGATGGAATCACCCCAGAAAACGGCTGTTGCTTTTATACGTTTTAACACTCTGCGCAGCATACATTGGCATCCATTGGCGTCCCTTCCCAAACTGCAGGGGGCAGTGTATTGCAAACATCTAGCACTATAAGCACTATAAACAAGAGCAAAAGAAGTCGTTTACACGGTTTACAACATTTTCTTTTGGACAATACCTCTTCTCTGCTTAGTGTGACCACAATTTCACACCACAAGGTTTTTGTTTGTTTGTTTGTTTTTGTTTTTTGATCAAATGTTTTATTTTTTTATCGTAGTGAAGTTTGGAGCCAAGTGCTTTATCTCAGTCTCATGAGGAGATTTCCACCTCAGTACCAACAGTCTCTAGCAGCAGTCAGAACTAAAACAATCAGTCTTCTCTCGGGTTTGTTGAAAATCAATGCCGAATCATCCTACAGGAGCAACAAGTTGGCTGAAAAAGGAAAATTAGTTCCACTAATACTGAATAAACTATGATACAGTTGAGCAGACATGCTTTACATCTGGGCAGTCCCATATAACATGTACATAGGGTCCCACTTCATTACAGTTACACAAACTACAGAAAGGTGTGTGGGTGAGTTGAAGTTGAAAGAGTTTTCTGGGTGTTGCAATGTGTTCCACTCCTCCTCAAGTGCTACACACAGTTCTTTCAGCTCACGTGGGGGTGGGATATGAGCATCCAGTCTCTGCTTCAGCTGGTCCCAGACTTGCTCTATGGGGTTCAGGTCAGGGGACACTGCTAGCTGTGCCATATGAGGCACTCTGACTTCCTGAAGTCCAGCTGTGACATTTATGGCACCATGTGGTGGAGCTTTATCATCCATAAACAGAAAGTTGGGGGTGTGCTGGTGGAATTGGGGGATGATGATGGTTCTATGATGTCTCTGAGGTAAGAACCTGCAGTGACTGAACCATCTACAATCACCAAATCTGTTTTGAGCTGACTGGTGATGCCTGCTCAGACTGTTGCTCCTCCTCCACCAAAGTCAACCCTGGGGACCATGTTGACCTCAGCATATTTCTCACCTTGCCTTCTCCAGCAACGCTGACGACCATCATTTCTGTGCAAGGTGACCCGACACTCATCAGTGAACATGACAGTCAACCACTGCTGCATTGTCCAGGTCACATGGTCTTGTGTCCACTGCAAACAGTCATGGTGATGTGTTGGTGTCAGTGGAGTCACCTGCAGTGGTCGTCTGGCTTTAAGTCAAAGTGGTGGAGTCAGTTGTGAATGGTTTGTCTGGAAACACTAGTACCCCTCACTTCTCGTAAACAGGCCTGCAGCTGTGTGGCAGTTGAATAACGGTGTCTGAGTTCATATGTCCTTAGGTTCTGGTCATCATTGTGGTCCAACACTCTCTGGGCTCCACTCCTGGGTCTGTCACCAACACTGCCAGTAGTTCTGTGTCTTGCTGCAAATCTGCTGATGACACTTTGAGACTCACCAAGTTCACCAGCAACATCTGACTGTCTGCTACTGACCTGAAGGAGCACTGTGGCCAGGTGGTGCTGCTCGTCTGTTAAGTGACGTGGTGTGTTCATGGCTGCTTGAATGATGAACTGGGAATGACTTACTGACAATACCAGCTTTATATACCCCCAGAATGTTGAAATTGATGCCACATTGTAAAAGGGTCTTTTTGTATTATTTGGTATTTGCCCCAATATGTAAGGCTCACTGTTCACAGTGAGACCATTACATGGAAAACACTAAATGAGGTGTGTCTATCACCCTCATACAATTGGCTCCCTATCCCCAAAATCACTGAAGTAAAAAGAAACACCTTATTTACGAAATCCACTGAGGACCTCACAACATCCCTAACTTAGTGTGAGTTGTGTATTTATTTTATTTCATTTTCTTTGACAAGAGAAATCGTGTTGTCAGCACACACAGAACGAGGGAGGAGTTATTGTATGAGTGGTTTATGAAGTTATCAAACTGACAAGTTTTGTCCATATAAGGGTGTGACTGACTTCAACAGGTGGGAATCCTGTTAGAAAGGAGGCTGAAGCCCCGCCTCTTCACCCCATCCTAATAGGAACAAAGCTAGGTCAGTTTAGTTTTTCCAATATCAGCCTGTTAACAATAGGCTGAGAAACTCAGACTAAAAACTAAGACTGAAGACAGACCGTGGTTCACACACCAGCTTACTCTGGCTGAGCAGGATCTCAGCTGATTGAAAGAAGACACTTCCTTTGAGTTAAGGTGGCTGGATTTGGACATTGCTGGTTCATTTAAGACTCTGAGCGTGACATACGCTCAGATTTGAATCCTCGTCCATCAGACTTCCTCTTAAAGAAGTCAGACTTTATATTAAAAAAGATTTTCCATTTTCCGAAGGGAAACTCTGACATGAAACTCAGATAACCACTGAATAAATCTGCCAGATGACCTCTGATCTGTTGTTCCAGAGTGGGCCAGTGGTTTCTCTAACTCTGTTTGTGAGAGTGTGTGTGTGTGTGTGTGTGTGTGTGTGTGTGTGTGTGTGTGTGTGTGTGTGTGTGTGTGTGTGTGTGTGGAACAGAGGGCTGCTTGTTCCTGGTGTCCCGGCAGAGAGAGGCAGCAGAGGGAGAAAAAAAGACAATGGAGGAATTTAACAGCTGGCAAGAAGAAGGAGGGGAGGAGGGCACTCAGTCCATATGCCCCTCGCCCTCTCTCTCTCTCTCTCTCTCTCTCTCTCTCTCTCTCTCTCTCTCTCTCTCTCTCTCTCTCGCTCTCTCCTTCTCTCCAAGTCTTATAGCTTTAGACATTAAATGCAGAACAAAAAGAAGTCATTTTATTATCAAAATCATTATTTCTCAGTTAATCATCAATCTTTTTCTCATTTTCACTTTCTCTCTCCATCCTGTTGCTCTCTCTCTTCCTCTCTTTGTTTTCTCTACTTCCTTCTTGGCAGAGATGTAAGAGTCCATTTTTATTTTTGGTTAATTCCTCTCTTCCTCTGTTCTCCCTCTGTTCTCCCTCCGGACCTCCTCTGGACTCACTCTGGACTCACTCTGCCCTCACTCTGGACTCCCCCTGGAGATCTGCTGCAGACTGTCTGAAATCTCTCATGTTTGGGTGTTTTTTTACAGGTGATTTTTTCAGTTATAGATTTAGTACAGATATCCATATCCGTCCCTCTGTTTGGGACTCACTGAAAGGCTTTATGTGGATTCTGGATCATATGGTTCTGTTTTTTCTGGAGCACTCACCAAGTCCGTCTTGGTGTTTTTCCACCTCTGCATTTGTCACTGAGAGGCTGCAGATCCTCCTTAAATAGACTCAGACTTTACCCCTGTCTGGTCTCAAGCTCTGAGCTTCATTGTGAAACAGGAACATGTTGGAGCCTGAAGAGAGTCGTCTCGGTCAGCGTACAATCCTTCATGTCGGGCACATAACATAAATTGAGTTGTACTTTAAAGTAATCCTTAAATGGTACAACAGTAGATCAACACATAGGTTGAGGAGGTAGAGAGGTGAATACAACAATCTCTGACCTCAGCATTTTTCTCTCCCACTTTTTCATCTTCCTTTTCTTCTTCTTCTTCTTCTTCTTCTTCTTCTTCTTCTTCTTCTTCTTCTTCTTCTTCTTCTTTATTCTTCTTCTTCTTCTTCTTCTTCTTCTTTATTCTTCTTCTTCTTCTTTTTTATTCTTTCTTGTTCTGTCTGGTGTTCAACATAAACTCTTTGACCTTTGTGAGTTCACCATCACTGTGTGAATTTTGACTTTTATTATCACCAGACACCAAACCATAAAGAGGAGTTCCCCTGGGCTTCACAGCTGCAGAGAAATGTCTGCAGCAACACAGAACATAACTTTTGTGGGTCATTCCTCTGACTCTGTGTCCTCTGTTTGTTGTAACTCTCTAAAAATAAAGTTAAATTTCTCTTTTTTCAGCTCTAAATCTGATAATACTCATATGGATTCTGGTCCATCTCATGTTTTAGAGCTCCCTGAGCTGAAGATGGTTTCATGTTTCTCAGTCCTGTTCTCTAAACTCATGTGAGGTGTAAAAAGCCTGTTTAAAGTCTGTCAGCTTGTTTCCTGCTGCTTTTCTGCAGCACTTTGTGGCAGCTTGGTTCACTGTAAGGATTATATTCACATCATCAAACTGATCTGAAATCTCAACAACTGAAGTCATTCAAACTCTCAAATGACAAAATGATCCAAATCAGCATGAGGTGAACTAATATTTAGACTAATAAATCAACTGACTAGAGGACTAGAGGACTCTACTGGCTCCTGGTCCTGGTCCTCAGTCCTGGTTCTCAGTCCTGGTCCTCAGTCCTGGTCCTGGTCCTCAGTCCTGGTCCTCAGTCCTGGTCCTCCTCATTTGAGTAACAGGACTGAAAGTAACAGGAATGAGTTTTTAGCAGAGAATTAGCAAACACATGAAATATAGCCACATAGCATTTATGCTAATAGCATGTTGACACTTAGCTCATGACAGTGATTCAACAGAAAGTGTGTTTTAAAAATAAAGAAGATGAAAAAGCTCATTTCAGTGAGAGGACTGAGCTGAGATTTGAAGCCCCTCAGTCAGAGTGTAAATATCATCCAACATACACAAACATCAAGGAGTCAACTTACTCTGGGCCTTCACATGACCTGCACAGGATCTGAATGATGCTGCTTCCTGTGGACCAGGTGACTCCTGGAATATTCACATTTTTCAGAGGGGGGGGGGGGGGGGGGGGGTGTTAGGGTGACAGGACTGAGTCAAAACCAGGGACACCACTGAAGTCTGAATTTGAACTAAAGAGAATCAACTTGAAGTGTAGTTGAGATAAGGAGGAACACAAATATGTACAAAAAATATATAATATTTCTGAAGACACTTTGATTAATACAAAGATATATTTTACAGTTAGTTTTATCATGCATTTAAACATTTTATTACCTGGGGACTCAAATGGCACCGATTCATTAGAATTGGCCTTATACAGCTTTCAGTCTGATCAAAGTAGCATTAAGAGGGTCTGCACAATTCACTGCCCAGATTAAAACCCTGTAAAGGACATTTTCCATAGTTTTCCGTGTGCTTGTTCACCTTAAGAAGTTTATTTATTGGACTGTACTCCATGTTTTACCTTTTCATTTGTGCATCACCTGGTATCTTCTGCATCCAGTTTGAGTCAATGTCACACAGTTTGTATTTTTGCTCAGTAACTTCTTGAGAAGATTCTCCAGATCTCAGATTTTCTGGAGAGCAAGGCGATTGAGAGGTGAAACTTTCAGTTTGTGATTGTTGATGACTAAAAGCTAGTTGTGCATGTTGTGTTAAAACACCTGCAGCTCAAAGAAAATGTTGACATGCAGGATGATGATTTCATGACGTGTTTCCTGTTTCTCATTTCAGGTTGAACACTCCTTCAGCTACCTGGACATCCAGGGAATCAGCAGCAACAAGCCCACCCAAGTAAACACACCTCCAAGCTCCTGATGTCCTCAGATGAGACCCCTTTTCCTGTTTTTATTCCTTTATCTAGATGAAACTGTCCACCTGCTGCTCCCAAACCTCCCTAGGTTTTGTCATTTCATGGTGTTGTGGTTGGGTTTCTTTGTGTGTGTTGCCTTCTGCAGCTGGTGTTGGAGTGTGAGCGCGGTCCATGGAGCCTCCGGCTGGGCTCGGTGGAGGAGGTGGACGAGGTGATCGCTCACATCGGAAGCAGTCTGCATGGGATCTGCCCTGCTGGATCACCCGTGTGAGTCCCACGTTTACAGCTGCTGAGAAGCTTCAGTGAGCTCTGAATGAGATCGATTTCTGCAGAAGTTTCTGTTTTTCCCTCATCCTGGTCCGTCTCCTCCTCTTCGTCTCTCTATAAGAAAGAAAGGTGATGAAGAAGCTGAGTCTGAAGCCTCCAGAGAGGATGGCGGCTCTACAGGCGGTCTGGGACGATCAGGCCTCGGCTGATCTGGGACCCTGCGGTAAATCAGACTCAGACGTGTGATCATTTTTGCAGACAGGAGGAGGAAGTGCTGACAGTTAGTCTGTGACTCTCTGCAGGAGGTTTCTCCCATCAGTACTGGTGTGTGTGTGATTACCTGGGTCTGCCATACAGGGAGGAGGTCCAGTGGGTCAGTGAAGCGTCTTCTTCTCGTACCGTTTGTTTTCTCTCCTCCCAGGCTGTCCTCTGTGTCTGATGTTGTTTGCATCACTTTGTTTTTGTCTGTCCTCTCTGCAGTTGTTGAGTTTCTCTATGTTTTTCACCTGAACTCACCGTCATGAAACTGATTTTCCTTCTGTATTGTCTCACCTTTTGTCTCCCTTTCTCCTCCTGCAGGACGTGGACACCATTTATCTCACTCAGGACACCAGAGAGCTCAACCTGCAGGACTTTGTTCACCTGGAGAACAGGTACAGACTACAGTCTGGATAAAACATGGATGTAGTGTCTGTGACGTCTCCTCTCCTGTTTGTTCCTGATAGCCCGTCGTCAGTGCAGACTGGATTGAAAATACTGACTCTTCATAACTTGACGATGCTCGCTCCAAGTCCACCAAACCTCACTGACATCATTTTTCCCATGGAGTCTCTTGTCCGTGGCCACCCTGATCGGTTCAGCAATTTGGGTTATTTTCTGCCTTTGGTGTTTTGGATGGTTAAAGTGCATCCAAAACTTAACTTCTGATAAATGCGTATCAGACAAACTATCTACAGATCCAGGCAGGAAAAAGTACGTTCTGAGGGGTAAAGTTTGTGGTTTGGTCAGTGGAGTCTGGTGGCTCTGCAGGAAGTGATGTAACATCTGATTCTGGACATAAAAAAGGGTTTTGTTCTCAATGTCACGGTCAAGATGAAGTTTGGTTTAGCAAGTTCTGTCGTTGGTGCCTGTTTACATCCAGGTAGTAGCTGCTACTATCAGTACCAGAAGTTTGAGTTCTTAGATTGAAGTTGGAATTCCTAAATAGATGTTGGAGTTCTGAGACAGAAGTCTGAATTTTTAGATAGAAGTTTTAAGAGTCAGGCAGAAGTTTGAACTCTGAGATTATTCCACCAGTCTTTGACATCTAAACTTACTATTTCTGGCGTCTCTGTTTGAGCTCTGTTCGTTCTCCTGCAGAGATCTGGTGGCGATCATCGCAGCTCTGGAGTTCAACCAGTGGTTCACCAAACTGTCAACTAAAGACTACAAACTGGTAACTCCACCAAACAAAAACCGGCCTCATGTTTCTGAAATAAAGATGATTTATAGATGAAATAACATCAAGTGTCTGTTTGTGTCTCCTCTCCCTGCAGTCCACAGACGTGTGCGATCAGATCCTCAGAGTTGTGGCTCGATCCAGCCGGCTGGAGGAGCTGGTGCTGGACAACGCCGGACTGAAAAGGTCAGAGGTCAAACAGATCTGAGAGAGTATCATGTTTGACTTTCACAGAGTCAGATGCTTGGTTTCTCTTTCAGTGATTTCGCTCAGAAACTGGCCGGTGCTCTGTCACATAACCCTGCCTCCACACTGCACACGCTCAATCTGAGCAACAACTCTCTGGAGGACAAAGGTTAGGACGTGCGCACACACACACACACACACACACACACACACACACACACACACACACACACACACACACACACACACACACACTTCCTGTGCAGTGATTTAATTGTGTACATTGGTTTTCACAGTAATAAATGAATCACCTGGTGATTCCTGGCGATGTTAATGTTTTTGAGGATGCAGTTTCATGCACCCTCTGGTGGCCGTGTGTGTGTGTGTGTGTGTCAGATCTTTGATGCTTCCTGCAGGTGTTTCTGCTCTGAGCGCTCAGCTCGCCAAACTCCCCATGGGTCTGAAGCAGCTCAACCTCAGCAGGACCTCAATGTCCCCCAAAGGTCAACCTGCACAAAAAACCAAACCTCAAGCACCTTTTTTCCTCCCAGACTTTGTTTCTCCCTCTTCTTTTAACCTGTCTGCGTCTCTGCAGGTGTGAACAGTCTGTGTCAGGCTCTCTGTAACAACCCTGCTGTCGCCACCGCCCTCACATACCTCGACCTGTCGGGGAACTCGCTCAGAGGAGACGACCTCCAGGTGTGTAGCCGGCTTCATGTTGCCAGATGCTTTAAGGAAAAGTGAAGATGTGATTCATGTGATTGTATCGTTGTGGTCCACAGAACCTGCACAGCTTCCTGAGTCATCCAAACGTCCTGGAGACTCTGGACCTGTCCAACAGCGACTGCTCTCTGGAGCAGGTGACAGCTCCTTCTCTCACCCTCAAACATATTCAGTTTGAACAGAGTTCAGTCCTCTTGGTTTCTGAGTTTCTGACTCCTCCTCTGAACTCCAGTTTTTCGTGTTTTTTGTCAGGTGTGTGCGTCTCTGCTCAGAGGATCATTGAAGCACCTGACCGTCCTCAACATGTCAAAGACTGTCTTCTCCCACAGGTCAGAGCGTTGACCCTCTGTGCTCCTCCTGACAACAGATAAATCTGGTCACGTTTCAGCCAATCAGAGCTGCTTCACAGCTTCAGCTGAACTCATTAAATGTTACTTTTTTTACTCTGAGCATTAATCTGATTCTGAGTCTGAAATAAACCATCATCATCATCATTATTCCATCATCCCTCTGCTCTCCTGCAGGAAATGTAAAGACATCCCTCCGTCCTTCAAGCAGTTCTTCAGCAGCGCCCAGTCCCTGACCTCTGTCAGCCTGTCAGGAACCAAAGTTCCTCTGGAGGCGCTCAAGTAAGAACAAACCGGAAAACATGAAACATGACCCCCCTTTGAGGCCGCCTGATTTATGGAAGAGGATTAGGGACATGTTAATGTTTCGGGAGGGGGTTCAGAGAGATGGAGCAAGTTGTTTGTCTCATTTTTTGTCATCCAAGATAAAAAAAAGTTAGGATTTATTTTTGACGTCAGAATTCTAAAATTAAAAATAAAAAATCTAAGATGAAAATTGGAATCCGGGAATGGAGTCAAATTCTAAAACAGAAGTGGGAATATTGACATAGGAATCAGGATTTTATAATGAAGGTTGGAATTCTGAGGAATAAGTCAGCATTTGAAGATAAAAGTCAGAAATCATGAGAAGAAAGTGGGAATTCTCAGTAGTTCTCAAAAGAAGATGGAATTTTGAGATAAATGTTGGATTTCTGAGAGGGAAGTCAGAGTTCTTAGATAGAAGTCGGAATCTTAAGTAAGCTATCGGAATTCTGAGATAAAATTTGGAATTGGATTGGAATTCTGTGTTGTAAGTCTGGATTCCGAGATTGTAAAAACTTTATCAGGATTTTTAATCTAAACACAGAATTCTGACTTTGAGTTGTAGAATTCTGGCCTCTGTCTCAGAGTTGAGACTCTTCACAGTTTTACTGTGGAAACAGAACTTCAGAAAATGAAGTCAGTTGTCATTTTTTCACCGTCCTGGTCTCTGAAGGTTTTTATTCTCTTATATTCTGAATCTGGCGCTCTGATCCATCTCCCTGCAGAGGATTGTTGTTGGGCCTCGGCTGTAATCCGAACCTCAGCGACGTGTCTCTGGATCTCAGCTGCTGTGAGGTAAAACCTGAGTCTGGATTAACTCTTTAAAAGATGAAAACTTGAAGAGACGTTTAAAGAACCTGATCTGAAGACCTGAGTCTCTGTTCCTGTCTCAGCTGCGCTCAGGAGGCTCTCAGATCCTGGAGGGCTGCATCGCTGAGATCCCAAACATCACCAGTCTGGACATTTCAGACAACAGTGAGGAGCACTCAGACCTAAAACCCTTTTTATAGTCCTGTTCAGACCTCCATCAGCTCATCTTTATGTTTATTGTCCACCTGCTCAGGTCTGGACATGGATCTGATCACGCTGCTGGTCTGGCTGGCCAAGAACCGATCCATCAGACACCTCTCTCTGGGGAAAAACTTCAACAACATCAAGTCCAAGTGGGTCACAGAGCTCAGAGAACGTTGTCAGGCACGTTGGATCGGTCCTGAACCAGAATATGAATCTTTATTTCTCTGCAGAAACGTGGCTCCAGTCCTGGACAACCTGGTCCACATGATCCAGGAGGAGGACTCAGTGAGTACAGCTTAATACTGGAATAGTTCCCGGTGCAGTTTTTAGAGATCTGAAGTAATTTAAAGGTTTTAGGAGCTGATGTGAATCTCTCTCCTCTCTGCAGCCGCTGACCTCGCTCTCTCTCGCTGACTCCAAGCTGAAGGCTGAGCTCTCCATCATCCTCAACGCTCTGGGCAGCAACACGTCTCTGACCAAACTGGACATCAGCGGGAACGCAATGGGGGACATGGGCGCCAAGATGCTGGCCAAGGCGCTGCAGATAAACACCAAACTCAGGTGAGACAGCAGAAAGGTCCTCAAAGGTACTTAAAGATCCTCAAGGACTTCAAAGTTCATCAAAAGTCATTAAAGATCCCGAAGGTCCTCAAATGTCTTATAAAGACCTTTGAAGATCCTGAAGGTCCTCAAAGTTCTTTAAAGTTCCTCAAAGGTTGTGAAAGATCCTGAAGGTCCTCAAAGATCCGTAAGATCCTTAAAGTTCCTCAAAGGTCGTTAAAGATCAACATGTTCTTTTAAGCTCCTCAGAGGGTCGTTGAAGATCCTCAAAATCCTTTAAGTTCCTCAAAGGTTGTTAAAGATCTGTAAGGTCCTCTAAGGTCATCAAAAGTTCTCCAAGGCGTTCAAAGATCCTTAAGGTCCTCAAGGTCCTAAAAGGTCCTTAAAGATCCTGAATGTCATCAAAGGTCCTTAAAGATCCTTAAGGTCCTCAAATGTTCTTAAGATCCTCAAGGTCTCTAAAGAACCTGAAGTTCGTTAAAGATCCTTGAGGTCCCCAAAGGTCCTTGAAGATCCTTAAGGTCCTTTAAGGTTGTCAAATGTCATTGAAAGGTCTTTAAATATCCTGAAGGTCCTCAAGGTTCCTCAAAGGTCTTAAAATGTCCTTAAAGATCCTTAAGGTCCTCAAATGTCCTAAAATTTCCTCTAAGGTCCTCAAAGATCCTTAAGGTTCTCAATGATCCTTAAAGGTCCTTAAAGTTCTGTATCCTTTAAACTGGATTCTTCTGACATTAACTGGTGTGGTGGCTCCTACAGGCCTTCTGCTGAAGAATTTTAAATTTTAAATAACTTTAATCTCTACCTAGATCCATAAACTTACTCTGATACTTGTCTGTGGAGGAGTAGAAATGTGGGTCAGCAATTCAGGTTTTTGTGGGTGTGTTGTGATCTCTCTGGTGGGCCTGCAGGACCATCGTGTGGGACAGGAACAACGTCAGCCCTCAGGGTCTGCAGGACGTGGCTGCAGCTCTGGAGAAGTGAGTGTGAAGCAGACAGAGAGTGAAATAAACTCTGTCTTTCCACCGGTTTAAAGGAACACATGAAGTTTATCTTCCACGTCCTTCTTCCTCTCAGGAACTACACCATCCGCTTCATGCCCGTCCCCATCATGGATGCTGCTCAGGCTCTGAAGACGAGCCCGGAGAAAACCGAGGATGCCTTGCTGAAGGTTCCTCTCTGATATCTGGTTTGTTTCTTGAAGTTGATCTGAAGGATTGTTTCTCAGTTTGTGTTTCGGTCCTGCAGATGGAGCAGTACCTGCTGAGGAACCACGAGACCAGAAAGTACCTGCAGGAGCAGGCATACCGACTGCAGCAGGGCATCGTCACCACCACGACGCAACAGGTACACACAATAATACACACACACACACACAGACACACTGCAGATATCTAATTAAAACACCTTTTAAAACATCTGTTTACAAAGTGCTCAACAACAAAAGTCCTAAAACAGAATAAATCTATGAATAAAAGCCAACAGTTAAACATGCAACATTAAAACTGAAACAAAGAGTACAAGCTCAAAAATTACAGAAAAAAAAACTGTTTGAAACAAACAAACTTCTGTGTGTAGTTTGCATGTTCTCTCTGTGCATGTGTGGGTTCTCTCCTGGTTCTCCAGCTTCCTCCCACAGTCCAAAAACATGCTCATCAGGTTAACTGCTGATTCTAAGTTGCCCGTAGGTGTGTGTGTGAAAGGTTGTCTCTGTGTGTCAGCCCTGTGATTGGCTGGAGACCAGTCCAGGGTGTACCCCACCTCTCACCCTAAGACAGCTGGGATAGACTCCAGACACCCTGAACAGGATAAGAGGGATAGAAGATGGATGGATGATGGATGATGGATGATGGATGGATGGATGATTGGATGGATGATTGGATGGGTGGATGGATGGATGAATGGATGGGTGGATGGATGGATGAATGAATGGAAGAATGGATGGGTGGATGGATGGATGGATGGATGGATGGATGGATGGATGGATGGATGGATGGATGGATGGATGGATGGATGGATGGATGGAAAGATGGAAAGATGGAAAGATGGATGATGGATGGATGGATGATTGGATGGATGATTGGATGGATGATTGGATGGATGGATGAATGGATGGGTGGATGGGTGGATGGATGGATGAATGAATGGAAGAATGGATGGATGGATGGATGGATGGATGGAAAGATGGAAAGATGGATGATGGATGGATGGATGATTGGATGGATGGATGGATGATTGGATAGATGGATGGATGATTGGATGGATGGGTGGATGGATGGATGAATGGATAGGTGGATGGATGGATGGATGGATGGATGGATGGATGGATGGATGGATGGATGGGTGGATGAATGGATGGATGGATGGATGGATGAATGGCTGGATGGATGAATGGATGGATGGGTGAATGGATGGATGGATGGATGGATGAATGGATGATAAAAGTAAAAGTTAAAACAGCTAAATATTTTAGTTTAGCAAATATTATGCTGAAAAGTTGAGTGCTCTGCATTTTAACATAGAAATTCGACTTATTTTTTGGCTCACTTCTCCTCCAAAAAACTTTCAGTTCAAATTGTAAAGTGTTCAGCATGTTCAGGAAGGAGAAGTTTGTGTGTGTATGTTTCACAATTTTAACCCTTGTAATTTTTAAATTATTCATCATTTTCTAAAAATTATTGGCCCATTAAAATGAACAGAGGTGATCTGTCACTATGGAAACCACACAGCTGATGATGTCATTTGGGGTTAGGGTCAAAGTAAGTTAAAGTAAAAATGATACGAATGATAAATATAGATATAACAATTAGGTATAAGAATAAAAAATCAGGTCATTAAGACAAAATAAATGACCTCGTTAAAAAGAATTAGGAATAAGGTAAGTCGGTCAAAGTATGTTTTTAAATATGAAATTGATTTATATCCCGCGGCTGGTTCCAAAGCTGTGGGGTCCTCACAAGGTTTTTAATATCTGTAATGAAGACATTTTTCTGTTCTTTTCAGCTGGATGTGGCTCAGATTTAGTCTAAAGATGATTTTAACTCAAATACAACATATATTGGTTATATATGATTTCATCTTCTGTTAAGTTGATGAACAGTTTCAGATCATGCATTAAACTTTTCCGTCATTTTTTTTTAAGCCCCTTTAAAACACGTTCTTACCTGTGGAGTCGTGCCTGGTTTGTAGATGAGATCTTGTATTAGGTCTTTAAACATGAAGGTTAACAGTTCTGTAGTTTGAAACATGGTGTGGTGGCTCTTACTCTCAGTGTTTCAGTATCTTTGTGGTCCCATCTGTGTTTTGGGGTCAGTAAAGGTCTCCAGGTGTTAGTCACAGCGCCCTCTGTTGGACAGATTTCAGTCCTTATTTTTAAGGTTTCTTTGTGAGTAATAATGTGTAAAATAATGTGATACATTCTGTCTGTACTGATGACCTTTGACTTCTGTGTACTGCAGATGATGGACATGATGTGTGTGAAGGTTCAGGACCACTTGAACTCCCTGAGGTTCACCGAGACCAGCGCGGTCCAGGAGGATATGAGGGTAGCCGAGAACCTCATGAAGGATGCACGAAACTCCAAAACGGTAAAACCGGACTAACAAGAAGCAGACCATTTTAGATATATGACAGAAAATAACCTCCACCCCTCCATCCCCCCTCCAGCTGCTCCCGAACCTGTACCACCTGAAGAGCGGTGGCTCCAGCGGCGCCTGCGTTGGAGCCATTCAGGACAAACTGGAGTCGATGGCGGGAGAGGTGGCGAGGGTGATGGACGAGCAGTTGCAGGTAAACAGCTTCTTGGGTCAGTGATTTCACCTCATGGTGTTCTCTGAGCTCATGATCCAACCTGAACCCCCTCAGACCATGCTGGGCTCCATGGTGGACGCAGCTGAGGGTCTGTGTCCTCATGTGATGAAGAGGAGTGGCCTTCGTCAGGAGCTGCTGAAGGCGGGAGGAGGCAGGATGAGCGTCCCCCGAAGCTTTGTCACCACCACACTGCTGGAGCAGTCCGGGGTTGACATCATCAACAAGATCAGGTCTGAGCTGCTCTCTGTCCTTACCAGTATGTCTGGAGATTTAAAAACCAAACCTGAGCTTCTGTTTCTCTCCTCCATGTTTCTGTGACTCAGTGAAGTGAAGCTCAGCATGGCATCCTTCCTCTCAGACCGCATCGTGGACGAGATCCTGGAGTCTCTGTCCCGCTCACAGCACACTCTGGTCAGTCTTCTCCCCCTGCCTGTCCTCTCTCTTTCTTCTTCTCTGGTTTCTGTCCTCTCACCTTCTTTGCGTCCCCCTCTCTGCATCCTCAGACTGACCATCTAGTGAGGAAGGTTCAGCCTCTGCTGCGTCAGGAGCCTCAGATGGAGGCTGAAGTTCTGGATGAGGAGGTTCTGCAGCCGGAGAGCCAAGACCAGGAGCTGAAACAGAACCAGGACAGGATGCACGAGCTGGAGGACATGGATACGTGCACGGTTAGAAAACTCAACAAAAACATGCTAAAAGAGAGAGAGAGGGAGAGAGGTGGGTCAAAGGATGAGATATTTGATCCTGATGGAGGTGTGGATGAGTCCGTGTGCAGGAGTCTTAAATAACAGTTTGCTTCATAATAACATCAGACGTCCTCCTCTGCACTCCTCAGACTCTTGATGAATATTGGTTTTTTGTTGGTTTTTTTTGTTTTGTTTTCCAGATGACTCCAAAAACCAAGAGGAAAAGCATCCTGGTCCGGATGCTGAGGCCGGTCTCTGTGGCGTTTGGTGAGGGACTCAGAAATACCTTCATCTTTCCTCAAAAGAGGAAAGAGACTCAAGACATGTTATTTCTCCTGCAGAGTGAAAGCTTCAAGTGAAGAAGAAATGTCTTGTCCCTCTTCTTCTTCTCCTGCAGAGATGGAGTTTGATCTGGACAAAGCTCTGGAGGAGGTCCCCATCCACGTGGAGGACCCTCCTCCTCCTACTCCTCCTGCCGCCTTCTTGAAGCCGTCGTACTACGGAGACCTTCCTCCTCCGCCTCCTCCTGTCGAATCACCTGACATCTGCCTAAGCGAGCTGCCGCTGGTCGAACACAAGACGCTGGAGCATCGGACCAAATTCAGACCGAAGCCAAAGAAGAGGACCAAACCGAGCCGTCCTCACGTAGGTCTCCATCTGATGAAACCTGTTTTAAAGACTCTTCTTTCTGTCTGTCTCTGACTTCTGTCTCTCTTGCTTCTTCAGAGAAAGGCAGACATCGGAAGCTCAGGGTCACACGAGACAGAGCAGAGCAGCATCATGGGAAAGCTTGACGAGGGTCTGGATGACTTCTTCTCCAAGAAAGTCACAAAACTCAGCTTCAGGTAAGAGTTGAGTCTCAGCGTGGAGCCCGTTTTCTCTTTTAAGGTTCAAACTGAGATAAATCCACCTGATTCTTTGATCCTGGCTCTTCCAGACTTTCCAGCATCCGAGGTCTGACCTCCAGCACTCAGGACGCCGCAGACAAGAAACGTGAGTCCAGGAAAAGCGGATTCTTTAACCTCCTCAAAAACCGGACGTCCCGCTCAGAGAAGAGCCAGGGAGCTGCCTCCATCATGCCGCCTCTTCCCACTTCCCCCACCTCGGCTCCACCCATCAGTCCAGTAGGTGAAGAGCCGTCCCTGTCCTCCTCGACTCCTGCACCTGAGCCCCGTCAGGAGCCCCTCAGGGCTGTGCCTTTGGACCTCCAGGACTCTGAGATGGAGGTCTGTGTGAGAGTCGCTGAGCCTGCTGAGGATGAGAACACGGAGGAGGAGAACGAGGAGAACGAGAGCACAGACAGGAAGGAGAACCCACACATCCCGAGACACATTGGGGTTCCTGTGATGGGTCTGGACTTGATGGCTGAGATGAAGGCCCGGCAGGAAAGGATGGCTGCCAAGAAGGTGAGCCAAGCATGAAGGTTCAGACTCTAAATCGTTCTTTGACAGAATCCTGAAAGGTTTGGTGTTTAGAGATTAAAAATGCCCTCAGAGTCCTGCTTCTGTCTCTGTTTTCAGTCTGAGTCTCTGTGTCTGCAGGACAAGGGGGACGGTGACACAGGTGAGTCAGTCTGACATCGTGAACCTGAATGCATCAGCCCTTTCAAAATAAGAGCGTGATTGTTGACTGAAGAGTGTCGTTTTCCTGCAGCCAAGTCAGACATCTGTCCCGTGTCACCAACCGACACAGACGAGTCCAAACCAGAGCCGACCCCCCGGTCAAAACCCCCCAGTGTCATCCCCAAACCTCCCCCACCTCAGGCCATCAAGCCCACAGTGGGACCTCGAACATCCGGGCCTCTCAGTCCAACCAGTCCCAGCCTGAGCAGCACCTCCATCTGTGATTTTTATTTCACATTTATTTGTTCATTTTTATTCTCTAACTTTAATTTTTTATTATTTTAGTTCATTATTTTTATTTTCTATTGATGAATCTTTTTTATCCCTCTTTATTCACGTTCCTTTTCCTGAGGATTGTTTCATGGTTTTGTTGGTCTTTGGTTCCCAGATGACTCCTCAGAGTCCCCAGTGGACAGCGTGTCTCCCAAAGGACCACTTCCTGCTCCTCGCCTGAAGAGGGCACCATCAGAGCAGGAGAGGGAGAGCGTCAGCAGCAGCAGCAGCAGCAGCCATGCAGGACCTCTGTCTCCTCTGGAAGGTAAACATATAAAATACAGAAAATTAAGGTTCAAAATAATGTAAATAAAAATGTCTCATTTAAATTTATTATAATAGAAACTTTTAGAAATGCAGATTCTGTTACAAAGAGTCGTGCAAACATTTATTAAAGCGGTTTCTAGAGTCCAGTCTGTGTGTAGAAAAGCTGAAGAAAAGTTTTCCTAAAGAATACTGCCCTGAGTGATGACATCCTGTTCATCTGTTTAAGCTTCAGTGTAAATGTTCAGTCTGATGTGACTTCAAACATTCATTTTAAGGTTGATTTGTCCCAAAAAGAGGCTGACAAGAACAAGCCGGATGACTTAAAGCGAAACAGGTGGTTTTATGTTGGTCTAAGTCCCTTTAGAGTGAGACAGGACTCTTACAGTTCATCAGGAAAGTCTTCACAGCGCTGTACCTTTTTCCACATTTTTTGTTACAGCATCATTACAAAACTATATATAAATTCATAAATTCATTTTTTCCTTTTAATTCTTCTCAAAAACACCCCATAATGACAACATGAAAAGTTCACTGATTATTTTGCAAATTAAAATTAAAAACCAAGTCCTCACATGTCCATCAGTATTTACAACCTTTACTCAGTACTTTGTTGATGCACCTTTGGCAGCAGTTTCAGCCTCAGGTCTTTTTGAATATGATGTCTCAAGCTTGGCTCACTTCTCTTTGGTCAGTCTGGTCCGTTCCTCTTTGCAGCACCACTAAAGCTCCATCAGGTTGGATGGGGAGCGTCGGTGCACAGACATTTTCAGATCACTCCAGAGATGGTGGATCAGATTCAGGTCTGGGCCCCTCAAGGACCTTCACAGAGACGTCCTGAAGCCCCTCCTCTGATATCTTGGCTGTGGTCTGAGGGTCGTTGTCCTGCTGAAAGATGAACCGTGGTCCCAGTCTGAGGTCTAAAGCCCTCTGGAGCAGGTTATTACCCAGGATGTCTCTGTTCATTGCTGCATTCATCTTTCCCTCAATCCTGACTGGTCTCCCAGTTCTTGCTGCTGAAAAACATCCCCACAGCATGATGCTGCCACCACCATGCGTCACTGTATGGATGGTGTTGTCCAGGTGATGAGCGGCGCCTGGTTTCCTCCAAACATGACGCCTGGCATTCACACCAAAGAGTTCAATCTTTGTCTCATCAGAGCAGAGAGTTTTCTTTCTCCTGGTCTCAGAGTCCTTCAGGGGCCTTTAGTCAAACTCCAGGTGGGCTGCCATGAGCCTTTTACTAAGGAGTGGCTTCAGTCTGGACCCTCTAACATACAGGCCTGATGGATTCTTGGTCCCCTCCCTGATTAAGGCCCTTCTCCCCTGATGGCTCAGTTTAGAGGGGGTCCAGCTCTAGAAGAGTCCTGGTGGTTCTGGACTTCTTCCATTTACAGATGATGGAGTCCACTGAGTTCATTGGGACCTTCAAAACAGCAGAAATGTTTCTGGACCCTGGATCCAGATTTGTACCTGGAGACCATCCTGTCTCTGAGGTCTACAGACAGTTCCTTTGACTTCATGCTTGGTTTGTGCTCTAACATGCTCTGTTACCTGTGGGACCTTATATAGACAGGTGAGAGCCTTTCCAAATCAGGTCCAATCAGCTGAACTTACCACAGGTGGACTCACATGAAGCTGTAGGAACATCTCAGGGAGGATCAGAGGAACCAGGATCAACCTGAAACACATCAGAGCTTCATGACAAAGGCTCTGAATACTGATGGACATGTGATGCCTTAGGTTTTCTTTTTTATAAATTTGCTGAAACTGAAAAAAAACAACTTTTGATTAGTTTTCTCCTTCTGTTTAATTAAGCTTGATGACTCAGAGCTATGTGTGCACAGGGACGTTTCTGAAAATATAACACCAAATTAAACAGGTGATGGCTTATTTAATGAATGCTTTCAGGGCCTTCACACACACATTAACACACATAAACACATATAAACACACAAAAACAGGGTTCATCTGAGGCAAAGGTCCTGCAACCTGTATTTGACATGTCAAAGTGTCAGTGCGTGTGTGTGTGTGTGTGTGATTTTGTAGTTAAAGACCTGACTGGTGTAATTATCTCTCTAAATGAACTCTGTGTTTGGCCTTAAAGTAGCCCTTCCTCTGTGTGTTTGAAATCATGTGTCAGCGTTTGGGCATAAAAAGTGTTTTAAAGACATTGGAGACAGGAAGTAAAGAACATTTTAGATGTGTTTATTACTCGCTGACAAACTTCCTGCCTCTTCCTGTGGTCAGTTCTGCTGTGGAGTCACAAAGTTTAGGTGGAAGAAGTGATTTAAATCTTAATTTAAATCTAAACAAACTGAATTAACAGCAGACTTATTCAGCTCCAGCTCCACATGAGGTGATAATCTGTTTAAAATAAATGTATTAGAAGACGATGTGTTGGGTAAATGTGGCTGTGTAACTTTTTTTCTGCTGCCTTCAGTTGAGTCTCCAGTGGATGGCGATGCGTTCGAGTCCCCCTGTGATGCCATTGATCCGAGCTTCGGGGGCAGACAGTGGTCGTCTCTGAAGAGTTCGAGTCCTCCTGCTGTGAGGGAGGACGACCGAGAGCGAGCCAAGTCTCTGCCCGCCAACGGTGGGTCTGATCACAGCTCTGTCCATCAACAGATCCCCCTCAGTCAAACACTAACTAACGGTATCAGGGTGAAACACAAAAATTTTGTTGTGTTTCAGCCTCTTATTTATATGGAAACGCTGTTTCAGTCGACCTGAAACGCAACTTTTTTAAAACGCCCTCCAGAGTGAAATCTTTCTGAAACGCTGCAGCCTCCGTTGCTGTATAAACGGCAAGCCGGTGTTTTCAGTGAAAATGCTGATGTCACGCTCCGCTTAGCGCGTGCGCATTCCACTTTCACTGTGGGAACTTTTGCAAACCAGACAACAACAACGACTGCCTTTCAACAAAACGTTCATCTGTTGCTCCACTTCTACACTCAGATAAGACGTATTAAATTTATACACCAGACAGTCAGCCCACCTCTTCTTCAGCGGCAGACTACCAAAAGACCCTATAGTTATATCGCCACCTACAGGCCATGTATGCATACTACAGCATTTTCAGTCCCTCAGCGTTTACGTGTGAACAAAGGTTTTTTTTCTCTGCGTTTTTTTTTTTGCATTTTTGAGTGAAACGCTGTGAAGGGTTGTCGTATAAACGGGGCCTAAAACTCAGTCTGAAGTTTCTCCAGCTGGATTAACAGTCTGCTCCTTTAACAGACACATTTATTTAACTCGCTTTAAACAGTTCTGTTAATTTACCTAAACGCCAAAAATCTGCACCAAGAAAACAAATTGGAACAAAAGTTTCACCTTTACCAACAGCTGAAGGAAGACTGCAGTAACAACAACACAGAAGACAAGTTGAGGATATCTAAATACTGTAATTCAGTGAGCTAAGAGAGCTCAATTACTGTGAAAAATAAAGGAAGGTACTTTTAAAATAGCAGCTAAACTAAAGAAAACAAAAATACAGTCAGTCATCATCAGTAAATACTGAAACGAAACATGAAGTTAAATGAAAAATAACAATAATACATAAAACAATAATAAATTAAACTAGCAATTAGTTGGAGGCTAAACTAGCCGTTAGAGGCTAAACTAACTAGCCTTTAAAGGCCAAACTAACTTACCATTGGAGCTAACGCAGTCCTTAAAACATTGAAAAAATAAAAATTAAACCCAAAAAATAGGAGATATTTTCATTTTTCTCATTCTTATTCTCATATTCATGGTCTTTATAAACTCAGATGAATGTTTGTCACCCTGTACATGTATGTTGGTACCAACCTCTGTGTTTTTAACATCTGGTTTTAGCGCAAATTCAATTTCAAAGTAAAAGTCCAAATTTGTTAACAGTTAATTACTGAATGAACATCAACAAGGCTTCAGATCAAACCGCTCCACATCAATGGCAGTCATAGACCTTACAGAACAAATAGCCACAGCAATAGATGATAAAAACAGTTGTACAAAAGTACAGTTGTTTTTTTCATAGATTTTTAAAAAAAAATCATTTGACACAATAGACCATACATTATTTCTGTCTGAATTACAAAGATATGGAATCAGAGGAACAGCACATAAATGGCTGAGCAGCGATCTAGAAAACAGACATCAGTATGTACAAATAACAAATAAGTCAGACATGTTACAGGTCACATGTGGGGTCTCACAAGGACCAGTGCTCGGTCCTAAATTATTTATTTTGTATATCAATGACATTTGTAATGTGTCAAAGCTGTTTAATTTTATTTTGTTTGCTGATGACTCAAACTTTTTTGTTCTGGTAAAAACCTGGATCATCTTTATGGATATGGTGGTAAAGGAACTGGATGCTTTGAAACGTTGGTTCAGTGTTAACAATTTATCTTCAAATGTTAACAAAACTAAATACATGATATTTGGTAATCGGAACAATAATACCAAGAAAAAAGTCATGATAGATGAAATAGAACAAGTTTATGAGGATAAATTCTTAGCAGTCAGTATAGATCACAAGCTGTGATGGAAACCTCATGTTGATTACATTAAAACAAAAATATCTAAGTCAGTTGCTATATTGTATAAAACTAAAGATTTTCTTAATTTAAAGTCGTTATATATACTGTATTGTTCTCTCATAGTTCCATACATTACTTGCTGTGTGGTAATGTTTGGGGAAGAATATACAAAACAATCACAAATCCTATTTTTTTTTACTTCAAAAGCTGATTATCGGGAGCAAACTAACAAATTATTTATAAATCTACAGGTTCTAAAATTTTCAGAACTTGTGGATTTGAGAACAGCCTCACTGATGTTCAATAAGATGTTACCAGATTGTATCCAGAGATTATTTAAGATTAGAGAGTGTGAGTATGAATTAAGGGGGAGATGTATGTTCAGAAAAACAAAGAGCAGAACAAAAGTTAAACTGAGATGTGTTTCAGTGTATGGAGTTCGTCTGTGGAATGGATTAGACACAGAAATGAAAGAATGTTAAACATATGGTAGGTTTGAAAATTTATTGAAGAATTGACAATAGAAAGGTATAGAAATGTGGTGTGAACACATAATGTGGTTGAGATCTTGGATAGAAAATGGGTCTAAGTATCACAAACTACTATTAAATTATGTCAATCTTTTTGTTATGTAAATCTAAAGGTGCAGAAATTAAAGACCAGACCTCATGTATCTTAAACTATTAGAGCCTGTAAGGTAAACATGTTTTAAATGATAATCTTCTATTCCTTTAAAGGGTCATTCCCACTGTTATAAAAAATAATAAGAATAAATTCAGTGACAGTGAGAAAGATGCAGTGAGAATTTCAGCTGCTGTGCACTTTTTGCGGTAAAGTGAAGAAACTTCCTCCTTAACTCCTTCAGTCAGTTACAGGAATGCAGTGCTTGAATTTTGACACACCGAGAAAAATTTTATGTTTTTTTTTTATGCCTGCTGACACTTTTACCTCATCAGAGTTGAAACTGTGAGATAAAACTCAATTTTCCCCAGTGGAGTCTGACGGCTGTGGTGATTTTTTCATAACGTACCATCAAACTTTATCCTCCCATGTTTTGGTCGACCTGTTCTTCCTGTGTGTTTATTTATTTTGTCTCCCTCCCTATCTCTCTCTGTGTTTCAGCAAGCCCACCGTCTCTGGCAGACGCTGATATCAGTCCAGCTGAAGAAAAGACAACATCTTCTGCTGATGATCTCATATCTGGTCACAGATCAGAGGATGAGTCTGACGACACTCCCTCAGTCTGAGACCAAACAGATGTTTATGCTTCTTTTCTGTGAGTCAGGGTCAACTTTCTGTGATCGACTCTCCGCAGCGTTAAGAAAGTCACGTGTGAACCAAGAGACACCTTCACCTGGCTCTGAGTCCCAGCTGTTCCCCAAACGGACATTAAAACAGCTTTGAGGAACATAAAGAGGGAGCAGACGAGTGGAACCTGCTGCAGAGACAGACTGAAGAGGTTTGCTTTCCAGGCTGAACGTTAAAGAGCTCATTTAATCCTGCAAAGATTCACTTTGCAGAGTTTAGCCTCTGGTTACAAGGAATGGTGCAACTTTCAAAAAGGAAAACATGTCAGAAACCACAAAGAGTAAAAAGAAGACAATGTAAATATGTTCTACAGAAGCTACCTGATCTTTAATCCTGACTGATCCATGGCAGAGCGTTTCGTCCACTTCAGGCACATAACAGGAGCAGAGGCTACTGAAAGCATGCATCACACTTTAAAGGAGAGAATCAAATGTTTCCAGGTCTTTATTTTCTGTTTCTGTTGCACATCAGATGTTTGATTTCTTCAAATGTATCTGTAGCTCAGCTCTAACTCTGCTGTCCAACCCTCACTGATCCGTTCATCTGTTCACTGTCATGTTCTGCACTTACTGATGTTTAATGTCTGTGAATATGTCAATAACATCCCTAAAGGTTCTGTTTATAAGAGGGAGATGGGTTTATTATATCAGCTTCATGAGGTATTGAGAGCAGGAAACGCGCTCGCAGCTGCAGCTCAAAGAGACGGTGATGGTTTTTATTTTACTGGGAAATATTTTTTTGTTTTTAATTTGATTTATTCACTTTTATGATGTCAGTTATTGTGTCAGATTTCTCTGTTTTTGTATGTTTGTACCAATAAATCCTCTGTTACCGTTCAGCTTCTCTCTCTCTCTCTCTCTCTCTCTCTCTCTCTCTCTCTCTCTCTCTCTCTCTCTCTCTCTCTCTCTCTCTGCTCGGCCCCTCCTTCTCATTAAAGCTGCAGATTCTCTCCTCGGAGTCATTTCGCGGGAGTCACAGGAAGCTGAAGGAAAGCTTAGTGCAGGATCATCTTTCCTTTAGGAAAGCCTCTCTTGAAGACGTTCTTTCCCGTTTTCCTCTCTCTTCCTGTTCTTCTTATTTTTGTCTCTGATTGGTCGACACTGTTTCTGGCCCGTGTTCTTGTCTTCAGAATCATGGACAGTTTGGACGCTGCAGCTTTTTCACAGATCTGGACACAATTCGACACCAATAGTAAGATAATAACGGGTAAAATAATTGTTTTAAAAATTAAAAGGTTTTGCGAAGTATAAAAAATTATGTTACATCACTAGGTTAAACTCAGGTTAAAAATCTAAAGTCTGTTGGAGACTTTAAGAACAGAATTTCCAAAAAAGGAACCAAAGACAGGAAAGTTTATTTTCATCAGTTTAAAGTTATTTTTTTTTTTTATTTTGCATCTCTAGAATTAAATCAAATTCGAATTTCCTTACAGGAAGATTTTTTTTTCTCAGCCATTCTCTGACCCCCCCCCCCCCCCCCCCCCTCCCCCTCCAGACTTGAATTAAAGTGTGTTTTTTCTGAATCCTCAGAAACATTTTAACTCCTCAGTGTCAAACTTCTGCTCATCTCATGTTTTCAGATCAGGGATTCATCGAAGGAAACCAGCTGGATGCCATCTTACAAAGCATGCTGGGAAAATCTGGGATGAAGGTGAAACAAAAAACAATAACTGAAGCTGTTTGTTTTGTTAGTACAACGCTGAAACATTGTGATTATTTTTCTTCCTACCACAGGGAGCAGCAGAGTCACAAAAAATGTGAACAGTGGTTTTTAAGCTTGAACTGAGGGAGTGTGTATTTAAAACAAAGGACACACGGTAACATTGTCTCTTTGAAAATGAAGCAGCTGCAGCTCTAAACCTTTATCAGATCAAAGTCCAACATATGAACATGATCTCTGTAAAGGTTGACTCTGATAGACTGAAGGAGAACAGAATCAGAGAGGTTTAAGTGAAGAGAGTTCAGGAGAGCTCTCCTTTTGTACAGTTTGGCTCCATCTGTGTCATTTGAATTTTATCATCTACTAAACTATAGATTTCATTTTTCTTTCACTAATGATGATCAATACATCCAAACACAACAGTTTCTCATTTCTTTTTTTTACTTTGAAAATTCACCAGATGTGTCTCTGATGCTGTTTACAAACAGTTTAGAGCAATGTGAATATATGTCTCTATCTCTGTCATGGATTGGTCGATTTGAGTGATTGACAGCTCTTGTTACTTGATAGAGACTGCAAAATGAGGCGAAACCCATCATAATGATACTGACAGTAGTGTCAATCAATCAAAATCAGCAGAACGCTGGTGTTAAGGGAGACCCAGCCTGCTGCAGCCTGCTGTATACTGACACTGTAAGGGTTCCTCCTGGGTCCTAAAGTCCGACAGAAAAAGCCAGAAAGTTTGAGTGTAACACAAGACATAGAGCTAACAGGAAGTACTGTTGATTTGTCTGAAAAATGATCATTTCTGTAAAACAGCAAAGGTAAGAGCAGGTAACAGATACTTTGCTGTAGAGAGCTTTGGCTCACATCATGTGAATCTGTAGAGTCTCTGCTTTCATCCGAGGTGCTGATCTTTTGTTCAGCATGTAGAGGTGCAGCAGTAGAGCCAGAAATGTGGCGATTGGGTTGACACAGTGGAGCTGTACAGAGTTTCATATGTGTTGATTTATTTAGTTGTTATTTGAGTTGTGTTTGTGGCATGTTGAAAAGGTTCATATAGTCATGTGGCCCGCGGTCTACTGTTTAATTTGATGTGCAACATCACTATATTTTCAAGTGATTAGTGAATTTTTCTCGCTTTGTTTGCAGAGTGACGTCAATGTTCCCAAATTGGGGGACCTCAAAGGGTTAAATAACTTCATACCCAGTTTAAGTAACGATCCGATTCCTGCAGTAGTAGAGAATGATCAATCTATTTTGTACCGCTTATGCAAATCACAGAGTCGTGGGAGCAATATCAGGTACTTCATTCTTGACATTCTTTGTTTGATGTCTGCTGTTGTCATGACAACTGGTTCATCCTCTGGCTTTTGAATGGCTGTGTATGTGGTTTCTGCTGTTTCTGCAGACAGCCTGGAGTGGTCACTCAGGGAACTGCAGCTTATGACACTTTTGCATCAGCTCCATGTTTTTAGACTGCAGGTTTCTGTTTGATCAGCATTTTGCTGTTTTCAGGGTGAGGACAGAATCCCTCGACTGAGAGAGAGACTCCGGTCTTCATGTGAAGCCTCGGCGGACGGACGTCTGCAGATCCATGAGGTTCAAACTCCTCCTCCTCCTCTGATATTTGATATTTCTGATTTGTTATTCTGTTAAACAATCAGTATGTTATCAATCTGATTTATCATCCACACAGCTATACAGCTCAAAAGACTTTCACTGACATAAAAATAACAAAAATATGGACCTCTTCCTCTTATTATTTAAATCACTGAATTTGTTATGAACATTAACAAACTAATATCTTAGGTCGAAAAGAGGTCTCAGTTTGATGACATTTTTATAATAATAATAATTTGTTGCTTTCTACATTCAGATTCTCCAGTTATCAAATTTAAAAAGAGAAATTTTCTTTTTGGACGTGTTGCTGCCATAGACTGTATACAGAATGGACAGAGTGGCTCCACCTTTTACCATTGTACAGTTTTGAAGCCAAAAAACCTCCGTCACGGGAGCCACCATTGTCCGCCATTTTGCAGAGTCTGCGCTGTAGAGACTAACAAGGAACTCTGGGAAAATCTGAGTGGAAACGGGTGACAAAAATATTATATATATATTTTATTCAGACCATCTAAACTCTTCTTAACTGTCCATCCCGATGTATTTTATTATTCCCAAAAAAACTACACAAGAACAGTAGCTATCAATCATCGTTAAGTGAGACATAAAACCCAGTTTTTAACCTCTAATAACTAATGAAAAAGAAACATTTCAGAAAAAAGAGGACCTGAACACAATGCAGCCCAATAATATCTAAATATCACCACAGCATACGGATGAGAGAAACATTTCTACGAAATGTCATTTTTTAAAGTTTGACCACAAGCCATCTGGAATGAATAGCTCTGAGTTTTTGTCTTGTACTGCAGCCAGCCACCAGGGGGAGCAGTCTTTGTGGTGACCTCAGTTTGAGCTGAGTGAGATGACGTCCATTTTTCTACAGTCTATGGTTGCTGCATTTAGATTAAAAATCTGCCTTTGTTTTTTTAATCATTCTTATCATGATTATTTTATCATATATTGTCATATATTTTACCATATTATGTTATGTTATTTTATTTTAAGTAACTTTCTAACCCCGTTTCCTCCTCATCAATAAAACCCGATGTTGTTTTTAAAATCTTCACACTGTCTTGGGTTATGTGGCATGTTTCTGTCTTTCTCCAGTTGGCCTCCATGATGCTTTCAGAGGAGGAAAACTTCCTGCTGCTGTTTCGCAGAGAGACGCCACTGGACAACAGCGTGGAGTTCATGAGGGTGAGGTCAAAGGTCAACAGGTAACACAGAGAGGTTGGAGGAAAATAACAATGGAGCAGCAATTTCTGCGTCTTTATCCACATTTACATTGAAACCTGCACGGTGAGGCAGTGGGTAAGTTCATCCTTAGTGGTCGTGGAGTTGGACTGAGGCTGGAAAACCTAAATTCAGACATCCTCCAGGGGGCGCTGGAGCTAGAACAAACAGATTTTAATCTTTATTTTAACATTAATCACATTTTCTTGTAATTTTTTCTCCTGTGTTCTGTTTGTGTAGATCTGGAGAAAGTATGACCCAGACAGCAGGGGCTACATCTCAGCCACTGAGCTCAAGGTAACTTCAGAGTTTAAACATGATGAGGAGAAGACCATCCCACTAAATCAGCGTCATTTGAATTCATGAGTTTTGTATTAATCAAAGTGTCCTCCACATCGATCTGATTGAATATTTAATATTTAACATGAATTTATACGATTAATTCAAAGTACCTTGAAATCTGGAAAAATAGCGTTTGTTTTCTGTCCCCGCTCCCTAAAATTAGACTTTTCCATGAAATATAATCATTTGATTCCTTCAGAAATGTAATATTTGTACACATTTTTCTTTCTCCTTATCCCAACTATACTTAAAGTTAATTTTCTTTCGTTCAAATTCAGACTTTACTGTTGTCCCTGGGTTTTGACTCAGATGCGTCTTCTTGTTTTGTCCCTACAGGGCTTCCTTCACGACCTTTTTCTGCAGCACAGCATGTCAGTGACCCCGGAAAAACTGGAGGATTACGTCGTTACCATGGTAACAAGCGGGTTTTATAAACTCCTCACACCTTTCTGTCATGTAATCGTTCATGTGTTCGTCTCCTCCTCCTCCTCCTTCTCTGTTGCAGATTAAGATGTTTGACAGAAAAGGAGACAGCCAGCTGGACCTGAATGACCTGGCCAGGTACTGACGCTGTGTTTCAATCAGAGATGCTTTCAAACAAAGATACAGTGTTTAAAGTGTCTGAAAAAAACACCTGGAAATGTTGGTTTTCTGTTATTTCTTTTATCTGCAGACTTTTGGCCCTGAAAGAAAATTTCTTACTGAAGTTTGAAATGGATGTGAGTTTAAGAGTTTTAAAACCTTTCCTCTGCACAGCAGGAGTTTCTGATGCCCTGTGTGATGATTTAAAAATCAAACTCTCAGTTAAATCTGCTCTGTCTGCTGTCAGGCCTGCAGTCAGGAGGAACGGAAGAGAGACTTCGAGAAGATCTTTGCTCACTATGACGTCGTAAGTTTGTTTTTCAGTGGTCAAAGAAGCAGGAAGTGGTGATTATCACACCTGAATCTATGAAGTAACCCTGGAGTAGAGATAAGAAGAGGTCATCCTGCAGACTGGTGAGGATAAAAGAAAAAATAAAGCCCATCTCTGTGATATGTTGATCTTTGTGTGTGCAGAGTCAAACAGGAGCTCTGGAAGGCCCTGAGGTTGACGGTTTTGTCAAAGACATGATGGAGCTGGTGAAGGTAAGACGTCATTTTCTCTCCACGCCTTGAAGCGCCATGACCAATCAGGGTCTGTGCAGCCACTCCTTGACCTTTGACCTCTCACCTTCTGCAGCCCAGACTGGGCAGCACAGACCTGGACAAGTTCAGGAAGGCCCTGATGCGTCACTGCGACATCAACGAGGATGGAAAGATCCAGAAGAACGAGCTGGCTCTGTGCCTGGGCCTCAAAAACAGCTAATAGCCTCACATGAGACTCTCTGCTCTGCCCTCCAAACACTGACCTCCTCTGTGTTAAAGGATACATATTAATATATGACAGCTAACGTCCATCATTGTATTTACTCTATGTAACCAGATAGCCAATAAAAGTCCAGTTAATGCAGCTTAATGTGACTTTATGTGCCACCATAGTGCAGGTTGTGCAGCTGTTCTCATGTTTGCATCTCCTAATGTAACAATATCTGATGTTAAATGATGATTGCATGATCAAATTAATGTTTACATGGTGAAAGATGTTCAATAAAAATTTACTCAATCATTATTCTTCATTTATTTATTTATTTGTTTATTTGTTTATTAAGTAATTTAAGGGTTTGATTAATTTGCAAAACACCATGATGGGAAACAAAGTGTGCCAGATTTAGTGCATTATAAAGAAAAACATAATAATTTAAGGCAGGGGCGTCACTAGACCTGATACTGTACTTGGGCACACCTGGGGCACAAAGAATTCATGAGAGCGCACAAAGTGCGTGAGAAAAAAAAACATATTGAGCACTTATTTATCATCAAAAAACATAAATAGATCTTTAAACTATTCAATCATATCAGACTATGTTGTTGTCTAGATCTTTGATTAACCACCTGAAATGTACTGCGGTAATGCATTTGGCCTACTTGTGCACTTTACTCTAGACTTCTAAACCATTACTGAAAAAAGCCAAAAGGAAGAGCAATGAATCTTTTTGAAATATTTATTTCAGTAAACATCTGCAAATTGAACATTTACAAAAGTAAAAAAAAAAAAGAATAAAATAAAATAAAGAACCCCTAAATCTCTGGGTTCTTTTATTTCCGTAGTGGAGGAATAAATTAACAACTGTTGTGTCCTCATTTTTGCAAAGTGGTCAATCACTTGGCTGTGGCTTAAGTTCCTCACTCTCCACTACCATGATGGCAACTCACCTCCGCTCTTGCTCATCAGCTTTCATCTTTCCCTCACCTCTTCCAGCACTCTGTTGTTCCACTTTGTCTGGATAGACATGGAAATATATTTAAACAAAAAATCTAATTGGGGCAACAAAACCTGATATTTTTAGCTATGTTTCTGGTGACAAATACAGAAATTTTAATGTTTTTTTTCTGGCAACAAAACCAGGTGCTTTAGCTGTATCCATTTTTCTGGTAATAAAACAAGATTATTTTAGTCAAAGACAAACTGATTAACAAGACAAGTCTACTGTGCTATTTTTCTGTGAAATAAACTTGAATGGTTTAAAAATTTGGCTCACGACTTGATCTTAGGGAAAAATGTTTTTCTTCCTGAAGAAAGACCATTTGAGAACCACTGCACCATCCATAGGCTATATCTGTCAACTAACACAAGCTTACTCAAAACCATCATTGATGCAGAGGTCCTGAGCAGAACCAGCAGACCATAACCAACATTATATTTCATGCTGATGAAACTCACTGAAAATTCCCCCGACAGCTCGTTCAGCAAATTAATATGGTTGACTTGATACAAGGAATAACGTTAGCTAACTTAGCATTAACTTAAGACAGACTTATGTTGCCTAGCAAGCTAGGACTTCACTTACTTCTCTCATTCCTTGTTGCTTTGTCCCTGCTGCGGGCGAATAACTTTCTGATATCCATCTAGGAGTTATGGTTCGAGTCAAATCAAAATCAAAATCGTATATTAAACAAGTTGTTGTCGGCTAACATTGCCTACCTCTCTCTCTCTCTCTCTCTCTCTCTCTCTCTCTCTCTCTCTCTCTCTCTCTCTCTCTCGCTCTCTTGACTTCGAGTTGACACAAAAGTATTATCAGCTGAAGTCGGTACACGTGAATAAATTGCCATATTAATTAGCCATGTGCGCATTGTTTATGTGGAGTGAGTACCATAGCAATAAATTACCATACTAAGTAGTATGTGCGCTGTGCTATGTAGACTTAAAAGTGATGTAGACTTCCGAAGTGATTTTTTTTTTTTTTTTTTTTTTTTTTTTTTGTGAAATTTTTACTGGGGCACTGCAGATCAATACTGGGGCACGTGCCCCAGTGAAATCTGTCTGGTGACGCGGCTGAAAATTTAAGGGAAATATACCGAGACAAGACTTGAGACTTTTTTTGTTTATTCCTGAACAAGATACTCCAGCTGTGTCCGCTTTTATTTTTTGGACTTTTAAGTTGATATAAACACACAGAAATATTATATTTCTGATATAAATCAAATAAAAATAACAAGCTCTGTAATTCTTTTATATTTTTGATGTTTAACGGATGTTTCAGGGGTTTTAGATGTAGATTAGCAGAAATAAGAAAGTTGAGGTCTGTGTTAGGTTGTAATCTCAGATGAGCGTTTTGCCCCTACAAATATGGCAGTGACGTTGACGGCCTGGCTAATCAATGCAGCCTCTTATACGTATTTGGATGTGATACTTCCTCTTTAACATTGTTTGAATGAGGGGTCTGCAACCTTTACTGTCAAAGAAGCCATTGTGCCTCATCTCACCTGGATTAAAGTCAGTCCAGAACCACAAAATCTGTTACCTTCACAATAAAGACAATACGGTGTAAAATTGTATGCATTGTTAAAATATATTGAATAATTTTCTAAACAAGAAGTTTTTGATAGTATGAAATTGTAATGTTGCTCAACTCATCATTTTTTGTTGTTTGCTAACTTCTGCCACATCTCAAGCATGTATATTAAGCCAGCACATTGGCAGTGAAATGAATCCATCCACACAGAATTAAAATCTCTATTTTCTTACAGATTTGTCTTTATGTTGATTTAGTTATCAGGAGTGTAAAACTCGAGGTTCACCACAGGTGCAAGGACAGTTGGTGGGCTGTTGATGTAGGAGGTGAGTAGAGAGGTGGCAGGCTTTACTGCAAGATGTGATGAATATTTAGTTCAACAAAATGTGAAATCATAATTTTACTGAGTTTAAATGTCATTAATCATCAATATTCCCTGAAAGGAAAATTATAATTCTTTATTTTAATAATATTTTTTCAAGCTACAGGGAACCACTGCAAAGGAGTCAAAGAGCCGCACAAGGCCCCAGAGCCACAGGTCGCAGACCCCTGGTTTAAATGAAGAGGAAGTCCTTTCAGACTAAAATATTCAGACTAGAGCTAACGGACATGACGGGAAGCGCATTAGCTAAAGTGCTATCACCTGCTGTGATCCTCTGCTAAGACCTGCAGCCTGTTTCTAATCACCTCATCAGTCAGACCTGGTTTTGTAGCCTTAGGTGGGACACCTGAAGGAGCAGAGTGTGATTCAGTGATCCAGATCAGAACTTTTGGCGCGGGTTGTTTAGATCTGGTTTGTTAACAGGATGGTCTCAGGACTTGGTGTGAGGTGGGATCCATTTCTGATTTCTTGTGGTTAATTTTGCAGAAGTGTTGTATTGCTCATGGTTTTTGTCTGCTTCACAGAGTCCTTCTTCTCTCACTCCTGGTCTTTGTGGGTCAGGCAGAAGGTAAGAATCATGCCAAACACATGCTGCAGTTTGTGAGGATGTTAAAATAAATACTGACTTCAAACTCGTCCCTCTGACCAGAACTCAGCTACAGGAGTGGGGGGTCCAACAGACTTACTCCTCACTTTGGCCTGGCTGATCATTTCCCAGACAGCTACAAACCCCAGTCATCCAACCATGGGGGCTTCAGATACACAGAAGGGGCTCATGGTGGTCAGGTTGGATATAAACCACAAAGTGTTTCAAGTTCCAAACCTGATCCTGTGGCCCTGCTCAGACTGAGACAGAACCAAGAAGAGCCAAATTATCAAACTGGCTCGAACTCAGGCGGTGTCCTTCAGACCAAAGCTGGTATGTGGGACTTCCCTCCATTGCCAAACAGCAACAGGTTTGAACCTTCTGTTGTTTCAAGTGGAGGCATAAATGTGTATGCTGGTTCAGCAACACAAAAACCCAGCAACATCGCTAAACCACAGCAGCCAAAATATGGCCCCAAACCCCAACAACCCAGCAACGCTGAGCCAAATTATCAAAC
Organism: Labroides dimidiatus; assembly: GCA_030710495.1. Lineage (NCBI taxonomy): Eukaryota > Metazoa > Chordata > Actinopteri > Labriformes > Labridae > Labroides > Labroides dimidiatus. Next base: position 1,794,549 of record CM061155.1, read on the forward strand.
TGGTCCCAATTCAGGTGGTGTGCTCCAGACCAAAGCTGGTATGTGGGACTTCCCTCCATTGCCAAGTAGTAACAGGTTTGAACCCTCTGTTTCAAATGGAGGCAGTGAAGTGCATGAAGGTTCAGCAACAAGCCTGCAAAAACCCAGCCACACCTCAAAACCTCAGCGGCAGCTCAGCTACCTCTTTAGACCACAGCAAAAGCTCAGCAACATAGCCAAACCGCAGCAGCAGCAGCAACAGAGCTACGTCGCTAAGCCCCAGCAGCAGCAGCAGCAACCGAGCTACGTCGCTAAGCCCCAGCAGCAGCAGCAGCAGCAACCCATCTACGTCGCCAAACCGCAGCAGCGACCCAGCTACGTCGCCAAGCCCCAGCAGCAGCGACCCAGCTACGTCGCCAAGCCCCAGCAGCAGCAGCAGCGACCAAGCTACGTCGCCAAGCCCCAGCAGCAGCAGCAGCAGCAGCGACCAAGCTACGTCGCCAAGCCCCAGCAGCCCCAGCAGCAGCAGCAGCAGCGACCAAGCTACATCGCCAAGCCCCAGCAGCAGCAGCGACCAAGCTACGTCGCCAAGCCCCAGCAGCAGCAGCGACCAAGCTACGTCGCCAAGCCGCAGCAGCAGCAGAGACCCAGCTACGTCGCCAAGCCCCAGCAGCAGCAGCAGCGACCCAGCTACGTCGCCAAGCCCCAGCAGCAGCAGCAGCGACCCAGCTACGTCGCCAAGCCCCAGCAGCAGCAGCAGCGACCAAGCTACGTCGCTAAACCGCAGCAGCAGGGACCCAGCTTTGTAGCACCAAATCACCAAACTAATCCCAACCCAGGCGGCGTCCTCCAGAGCAAAGCCGGCATGTGGGACCTGCCCCTGTATCCCGACGATGTCACCCCAAGAAGTTCGGCACCCATTCCAATGTCATCTCCGGATCACCCCAGATGGAGGCAGCCTTTAGCATCTGCTCACAGTGGAAACCGGCGACTTTAGGTAAGATAAACCTGTATGCCTCTTTCATAGTGATGCTACTTTCACTGACCTTCGTTTTTCTGCAGGTTCCTGATGTCTCTCTGGATCTGATCTCACCAGTTCAAGTTGTTGAATAAAGCTCTTTAAAGTTGTTTGTTTGTGGATGTCTATTTGGCACAACCCTTTTTTCCCTCCATGTAGATGACTCCTTTTAGGTTATGTTTATACTATGAGAGGAGTTACCCTTTACTGTGGCTTACAGCACTTTGTACATATGCTGAAGATGGGATGATATCTTTTGTCCTCTGCTTTGGTGACCATAAACAATGCCTTAGTTTGATCCAAAGGGTTTCATTTGCGCTTTAATACTAAAATCACTCGGCTGAAGGCTCCAGAAATAAAGTCAAATAGGGACTGAAACCAATAGAGGGGGAGGGGAGGTGGGGGCAGCTTGCCAAGCAGTTGGTGAAGTTCAGGAAAATTACAGGGCATCAGCACCACAAGCCAAGTGAGTCTGTTAGGGACCAACCATGGTCCAGAAAACAGCTGCATGTCAGGGCAGGAACCAGTGTTTGGAGAGGGAGGAATGGAAAACTCTGCAGTTATAATCCAAAGATCTGACTCTGCATTATTTAATCCAGCAGGTTGAAACCATGCAATGTTTTAAAGGTGCAGTAAACTTTCTGCTTAAGCCTTATTTTGAAACCGATTTAGTGGTTTTTTTTTCTGTGAGATGCTTCAGACCTTTAGCTCAGGTCACGTCTCCTGGTGGTCGGAGGTATTTGCATGTGGTAGCTTTAGTCTCTGCTGCACTGGGAACTTTTAAGGATGCTCATTTTGCTGATACTTGATCTAAGATGTTGATTTAAAAGAACTTTGTTTCTCTGCAGGGATGTGATGGTAGTTAAGTACTCCTCAGGTAATCTGGAGTCCTAATCCATTTGGTGAGGCCCAGATAAAACCCTCTGAGTTCAGTCCTGGCTTCTCTGCTTTCCTCCTCTGCAGTCTGATTGCTGTTATTGGCTGAGATCGCCCCTCTTTCACAGCGATAATAACACACAGAGCTGCTTCAATGTGTGTGTGTGTGTGTGTGTGTTGTTGCTGTTGTTGTCGCTCCCTGTCATTAAGCAGACAGTCTGTGGTTAAATGACTCAGCTTTGGTGGTTTTAAATCTCTGCCAGCTTCACCATCTGATCCATGAACTTCTCCTTCAGACTGTTCAGACTCCAGATCAGGATCCAGAGCTTCAGTTTGGGTCAGAAGTCTGCAGGTTCCCCTCCTGAATATTTCCTAAATTTCAAGCTTTTTAAAATCCCTTGTTCGACTATTACTTCAGTGTTTTCTGTGAGAAGTTTTCTACTTTGCTGCACTATACATTTCATCATGTATCAGGTATAAAAAGCTTTCTCCACCTGACTGATGTCTGCAGCTTGACGTTCAGGCGAACTGACATGTAGTGAAATTAAAAGACCGAAATCTTATCATGTGTTTGTGTCTTATTTTTAGTGAAAATTGACTTATTAGAGCTAAGCTTAATTTAGCTGACAGGTCCAGAAAAATGTCTGATTTCAAGATATTAGAAACAAATATGACTCCTGAATTGATGTAAAGGGTAAAAAAATAAATACATCTGTAAACATGATCAGAAGAATGTACGAGTATCTTTTTTTTTCACTCCTTATCACAGCAAGAAGGTCACCAGTTCAAATCCCAGTCTGCATGGCATGCCTTCCTGTGTGGAGTTAGCATGTTCTCTCTGTGCATGTGTGGGTTCTCTCCTGGTTCTCCAGTTTCCTCCCACAGTCCAAAAACATGTTCATCAGGTTAACTGGTGATTCTAAATTGTCCGTAGGTGTGAGTGTGAAAGGTTGTCTGTCTCTGTGTCAGCCCTGCGACTGACTGGAGACCAGTCCTGGATGTACCCCGCCTCTCACCCTAAGACAGCTGGGATAGGCTCCAGACACCCACGACCCTGAACAGGATAAGAGGGATAGAAGATGAATGAATGAATGAATGAATGAAGGAATGAATGAATGAATGAGTGAATGAAGGAATGAACCAATGAATAGATGTACCATTTTTTTCTGAATATTTGAAATCCAGACATCACTGACTGCGTTTTACCAGCAGGTGTCCTCCAACCTTCATGGAAATGGTAAGCAAAGAGAAAAATGTACAAATGTACAGGAAGTGATATTGAAGAGGATTAGGGCCACCAGAAAAAAAGTGTATGAATATATGTGTGTACAAAACCCAAACCAGTGAAGTTGGCATGTTTTGTAAATCGTGAATAAAAACAGAATACAATGATTTGCAAATCCTTTTCAACCTATATTCAATTGAATACACAGAAAAGACAAGATTCTTTGTCTTTGCTGCACTTTTATGAGAAAGTACTTTTCTCATAAAAAAAATGAATAATAATAATAATAATAATAATAATAATAATAATAATAATAATAATAATAATAATAATAATAATAATAATAATGATAAAATAATTAACCTTGATTTTTTTTGTCCCCCAGAGGCCCTAAAGCTTTCTGTACACTTGAAAACGGAAGATTGAAAAAAAAAACAAAACAAAAAAAAAACATTGACTTTAATTAATTTATTATGTCAACCTGTTTCATGTAAATTTATTCGGTTAGTTTAAAGCAAATATTTCAATTTCAGCTTTGTTGATCCTAAAATTATTGTTTTGGGCATTGAATTGGCTGGCATAATAAATTTTGTTGGCTCAATGTTTCTTTTTTTTTTTGAGTAGATATTTAACCGCTTGATGTAATGGATAAGAAAAATATGGCTCAGGTTGTTAATGAAGAACTTTTTGAGCACAGATGTAGTTTTATTGAAGGTGTTTAATGTGAATCAGATGAAAAACTAATCAACAATAAGTTTGTCAAATAAAAGAAACTTTATATTTCCACAACCTTTAAAAAATGTCTTCTGAATCACAAACATGACGAGACTCAGACCTTCACAGAGTGCTCTGCATCATCCATCAACATCATTTTAAACAAAGACAACAATACTTCAAAATTATTTATTATTATTAATAATAATAATAATAATAATAATAATAATAATAATAATAATAATAATAATAATAATAATAATAATAATTCATTCAGCACATTCAGAATAGAGTCTGAGTCTCCTCCTTGAAGAAACGCTCCTATAACTCATAAAGTGACAGATTCTAATCTGCGATGGTATCTTCTTCGTAAGTACTGGACTCTTCTTCGTTTCATTGAGTTTGTCTGATCTTCTCTCTGCCTTATTTCTGCTTCCTCTTCCTGTTCTGTTTTAAAACATCAGTTCAGTGAATGTGTCAGCGGATGGCGCTGTGGTTTAACTGTCAGAGAGTCGGAGAGGTCTGCAGCCAAAGTTTGCTTTCCATTTGGACGAAATCAGGAGCTGACGTAGATTATTACCACGTTATTAAAGGGGAAAAGTCAACAAGTGTCATTAAATAAGTCATACTCGTATATAAACGCGTGTTTGAGTTCATTTGGTATCTAATTAGTGTTGTTTTTACATCTACATAGCTGTTTTAAGGACAGATTAATACGTCATGTAAACTCCAGCAAACATAACTTGATTTAAAATGACAGCAGTCTGCATGTTATTATCATTTATTCTTAATTTTTAAGGAGACCAGATGTTTTTTTTTTTTTTTTGTAAGAAGTTGTTATTTTATCTTTTGATGTTCATCATTTATTAAAAGTTCATCATTACATTGTATAACTTCCTCTCTGATCTCTGTCCATTATCAAAATGATTTCCCTCCTGTGGGTCCTGTGGGCGGGGCCAGTCGGAGGCGCAGCATCGACCCTTGCTGCGCGTTCCCGGCTCTCTCTGCCTCAGCAGACCCAGAAGAGCGCTTTTCAGTGAGGAGTTCACTCTCTACGACAGCGTCTCGTTATTTCCTACTCCTCTCTGCCCAGACATGCGTCTCCTCATGCGGTCATGGGATCTATCGGCTCCGGGGGGGATCTAAGCTCCGGCTCTGCTGCTGCTCGTGTCCGCGTCCTGCTCCGCTCCGCCCGGGGAGACCCTGCTGAGCGGCTGTGAGCAGCTCTCATTGTTGTTCCCGGTGTTGAGCTCTCATTGATCCGTTTCCTGCCGTCATTTATGGAGCACAGCAGCTCCCAGTGAGAAAGGTTTCATTTCCGAGGACACGCTGAAGATGGAGACAGTGATGGAGAGGGAGTGCAGCGCGCTGGGGGGGCTTTTCCAGACTGTCATCGGAGACATGAAGGTAACATGGGTAGCTTTATAATTCACCTGATCAGTGTTTGAATCCCTGTCAGAGAGAGAGAGAGAGAGAGAGAGAGAGAGAGAGAGAGAGAGAGAGAGAGAGAGAGAGAGAGAGAGAGAGAGAGAGAGGAACACACCCCTCTGTCTCTGACTCCGTGTTATTGCCTCCTCCAGTGTGCTGGAGATCATTAACCTGTTAATTATCAGGAGGGAGGAGAGGGGAGCGGTGGGTGTGTTCAGGCTCTGCTGCCTTCATGTTTAGGATAAATCTGCAGCTTTCACCTTTAAAGCAGTCCCTCTCCTCTGCAGCTGCAGCTACAGGCTGCACACACGCAGACATGACTGATGGCTGCAGATAGATCACAGCAGATACAAACAGGAGCAGGAGCATCAGATCCTGCAGCTTCATACACACACACACACACACACACACACACACACACACACACACACACACACACACACACACACACACACACACAGATAATCACTCAGGGAGGATCATAGAGGGATGTCAGGGACTGAGGATGGACTCATATCTGACAGGGGAGAGGGGAGCTGGTCTGTTTCTCAGCACAATAGTTAAAAATGGACCTTCATTTTTTTCCCCCAGTGGCCCTGATCCCCTTTAGCTGTAAAGTACTGTGGAGCTTATCTTTACGAGCTTCACAATACTTGGTAAACAATTGGTTTTATTTTGATCCTTTGTGCTGCTTATTGTCTCTGATTGTGACAATAAAGTGGACAAACTGAGGATCCGTACAATGAGACCTCAAAGGTTTAAACCAATCCTAAAATGCACATGTTGCTCAATGTATCATGGCCTTGAAACTATTATTTAAATCACTTACCTACTAGCATGAAACAAGCATGATAATTAGTAGTTTCAGTGTTTGTTTGTTTTTGTTTTGTTGTTGTTTTTTTGGCACAAAAAGTCACATTACTCTGATTCATGCCTTCTGCGTTCCAGCTCTTTTTCTTTTGTAGGAGAGTAAAATCAAATCTTTTGGTTGTGGACGGAAAACTCATGACATTATCCCAGCCTTTAAAAATACTGACATCATTTCAGAACCAAAAACTCAAAGAAAATAATCTCCAGAGGGAGTAAGGATGAATAAAATGATAGCAAAGACTTCCAGTTTTGAGCTGATCCTCTGTGAAGGCTTTCACACTGGCACTGCTCCATGCCAGTTCAAGTTCCAGAACCTAATTTTGATCCGGTTGGCCTGTCCAGACCAAGCAGCAACCTCCAGTCCAAAAATATGAGACACTGCTGAAGTTCTAAAATCTGCAGTTCGTTGAGTGTCCACTTGAGGCTGGCTCCAGAAGTACAGGAAGTCACAAACACACCAAGCAAGAAATAAACATGTTTACAGCCTGGAACAAAGAATGTCTCTGTCTGAATCGCTTATTTCACTATCGGCACGCACTGTACGGGGGTGAATTTTTTTTTTTTAACTCGGCAGATTCCACAATATTAAGATCACCAGTTCGTCCAATCTGAGACACAGTTCAGCTCACATGACTGCCAGGCGCCCTATGGCTGTTACTGTTGAGACTCAAAACCTGCCGCATTTCCAATATGGCTGCCCTGGCGGCTTGGCTTCAAATATTTGTTTCAGAAACAGACAGTGACGTTGTGGAGACTGAGTCCATTAATTATACAGACTATGGTCCAGACCAGAAAAAAAAATGGTTTGAAATCTGAACTTTACTGAAATAAAGCCTTCCCACATTTGTTCTGCTTCAACTGGTATGAATTCAGGCTGGTTTGCTAGAAAGCACTAAGGTTCTGAGAATCAAACAGAACCAGAACCATGCTAGTGTGAAAGCCCCCTGTGACATCAATAGGCACAGGAAGAGCCCCATACTTTTTCTCTGTGCAACTGCAATTTCTAAAAATGAGATGAACAGATACAGGTTGGTCACACCAAGCAGCAACCTCCAGTCTGAAAATATGAGACATTGCTGAAGTGCTAAAATCTGCAGTTCATTGAGTGTCCACTTGAGACTGGCTCCGGAAGTACAGGAAGTCACAAACACACCAAGCCAAAAAAAAAAAAAAAACGTTTTCACAGCGGAAATAAACATGTTTACAGCCTGGAACAAAGAATGTCTCTGTCTGAAGTGCTAATAAGTGCTAATTTCACTAACAGCATGCACTGTACAGGGGGATGATTTTTTTTCTAATTCGGCAGTTTCCACAATATTAAGATCGCCAGTTCGTCCAATCAGAGGCACAGCTCAGATCACGTGACTGAGCGTCCTATGGTATTTACTGTGGAGACTCACAACCGGCCTCATTTCCAATATGGCCGCGCCGGCTGCTTTGCTTCAAAAGTCAGTTTCAGAAACAGACAGGTGACGTTGCCGAGACTACATCCATTGATTATACAGTCTCTGGGTCACACTCATAGACTGAAGGTGTGATGTTCAACAATCTGTATTGATGGTGAGGAGATCATTATAAGGATTATTTCATTCTTTCATTTAACCCTTGCCCCGTCAGAATGTGGTTTTAACAAGTCAGAACCCTCTGTGCCCAAACCCAATGACAAGTCAGTAGAGGAAAATATGGTAATTTTGTTTGTCACATAAACAAGCCTGTAGGTAGCTCATGGATCATGGCACAGAAAAGCATTTCTTTTCCTCAAAGCTCCTGAAGGAACTAAACTGATCAGGAACACTGCAAATAACGGCACAACTTCCCCGAGACTGAACAAAAGGGGCTCCTCCAGCCTCTCTCTCTTCTTCCCTTTGCTCTCCTTCTCGCTCTCTGATACATACACACCTCACTCCTCTGATGATTACAGTGGAGTTTATAAAGAGCAGCAGTTGTTATAAATGCTGTGTCTGATATGAATATTTTCAGAGTCTGCAGAGGAAAAGTCTGTGGTACAAACAGCTCTTGGAGTGCAGAATGCTCTAAGTTTTCCTGTATGAGGCTTTTGGGATTGGTGCATTAAAGATATCAGTTCATCCTAAATATTATTTATTGTCAGGGAGTCCTGGTTTTAATTGTATCCCCCCTGCAGCGAGGCTACAGCTTGATCCGAACTCAAACAAAGCTGATCTGAGTCTGCTTTTCTAATATGAGGCTGGTTGTTAATGGGCTTAGAAACTCTGCAATGGTTATGCAAAGTGTCGACATGACTGTTTGGGTGGATTTGTGTTTCATCTATAGTATTGTGTAGGGTTGTAAATGAGAGGAAGATTTTCAGTAAATTTAGGGAAATCTTTGTTTTAAACTGATTTAAAATATTGCATGAGGCATGTTTGCTTGCTTGTCTGCTATAACAAACCAAAATGTTTAAAATGTGTACATGTGTATGACCAGGTTAATGCAGTTCATATAAATTCACATAAATCAAAAAAAAAAAAAAAAAAGAAATTCCTGTTCATTCCTGAAAATTCCAGAGGAAATTTTCCAACTCTAGTGTTGTGTAAAGAGGAGTGTGAGGATCCAGGATCACCTGCTGGACTCTGCTGTAAAACTGATGGTCCACTTCAGGTGTCTCTTCATAATCCTGAATGAGGTGTTTGGACTCTGGTGTATGTCCCTCTCTTTGTCATGAGGGGCTGGACGGCCATGACGTTCTTCATCCTGGTTGAATATTAAGAGGATTTAGAGCACTTTGTGTTGTGCCTGTTGAGCACAGTTGATGGATTGGTTGTGTTGTTAAACATGTTGTCATGTTGTTGTGTTGACAGGAGTGTGTGCAGATTATTATGGGCTGTTCATGGTGGGAGGAGCCTGAAGTGTCAAAAGAGGCATAAAGTAGCCCCGCCCAAAACCTTTTTTTTTCACAACAGACAGAAGAGGTGGTTTTCAACAGGTGTAGCTTCACAAAGAGGGAGTGGAGGAAGACTGCCACACCCTTCTCCTCTTCCTCTATTATTTCTTCCTCCTCCTCCTCTTCCTCTACTCTTATTGAGACTCTATCTCTGTGTTTAATTCCCTCCGCCAGCGTCAACACATGTGGGAGGACAGACGGATTCTGGAGGAGTTTCAGTCTACTGACTGTGGTTTAAGTGTCTTCAGACAGAGTCAGAGTCTGTGCTGAATCTGTGTCTGGGTTAGTTTGCTCATAGAGAGGAGTCAGTGTTGCTCTAGTTTGTTTCATTGGTTGTTAAAAACTACTCACAGTGGTTTTAAGGTGGACACTAGACTCCACAGCGCCCCCTGGTTTGATGTGAATCCTCCTGATCTTCCATCCTCAGCCTGTATTCCTTCCCCCGTCCTGAGCAGATGCTGCTGCGTCTGGCTGCGTTCATCTTTGTGCTGCTGCCTAAATTGAAGACACATTACGGTTGATCCGTTTAAGTGGAACCGATCTGCGTGTGTCTCCCTGGAGGAGAGTCAGTCTGATCCTCTTACACTGAGAGCTGCTTTAAACTGCGCTTCACACACACTTTTATTCTCGCGCTCAGAGCGCTTTCCCCTGTCGAACAGAGGCTGAGCTGGGGGTTTACTGCTGAGGGTTTCAGACTGACAGCATGAGAATTGTTAACTCACTTTAAGTGATTTCTGTGCAGCTGTTAATGAGCAGAAATGAACTCCAGTCACAGCAAACATTCAGACTCACATCCAGAGCTTCTGCATCCTGTTTGTGGAAACACTAAGTGCTAACCCAGGAACTGGTCTGGAACTAGCACCAGCTCTTTGGAAAAGGGATAACACTGGAGGCCTCTCAGGGGGCAGAGCTAAGGAAACACCTTGGTGTTTGAGGCTCTGCTCCTCCAACATATCATAAATCAGTTCGGAGATCCTTATGTGATGACCTCACCTCATCGTTTCTGCAGGTCTGGTGAAGATCTGGTGGAGATATTGTAATGTTTTCAGACAGATTCAGGAGTTTCTACAACATACACAAACTCTTTAAATCTCACCAACAGGTCACATGTCAGACCTCAGCTCCAGCAGTCACCTCCACATTCACCCATCCTTCACCTTAAGGAGGACGTTAAACAATGCATCCCCTAAAGGGCACTCCAACAAACCAGCCTTGCACAAATATGTAATTTTTCTGCAGTCCTGGACGATGTCTGCTCAGCATTAAGGTCTCATTTAAGCTCAACACTGCTCCTGTGTTTTGGAGTGGTACTGCAGCCTTTGGTCTGTTAGCTGCCAGAAAACAGGTAGAAAATGAAAAATAAGAGTTGTTGCTTCTGTTTTGGTACTCTTCCTGCTCAGTTTGAACCTCCAGACCTCCCTGGGACTTTGTTTGAGTGCTTCAGGTAAAGTAACGTGCAGGTGAACTGAGCCCACAGCTCTTTCTCCTGGACCGAGTTGTTTGCTTCATCACCTCTGGGCTGATTTACCCCTGTGTCTCTGTCACACCTTCAGATGATCAGAGAAGCTGTGATGAAGCTGACAGCAGAGTCAGCCTCTCATGCAGCATTCTGTAACTGACGACTTTAAGTGACCATATCATTTCCTGGTCGTGTTGTTGGATCCTGAGTCTGATGCTGTCCTAACTGTGTTTTAATGCTGTGGACTGTTTGGACATTGGTTTAATCACCTCTGAGCTGAAATAATCCTTCTCTCTCTGTTTCTCTCCGTTTTGGGGGGATCAGGATCAGATCCTCCTGAACCCTCACGGACAGATCTGCTGGAACGGGTCGCTCAGCCAAATGGGTCACTGTGTGTTTGCTGGCTTCCCCTCTCTCTCTCCAATGCCTGTTTTTGCTCCTGATGCCAAATTTAGTTATTCAGGGTTGAAGGACTGATGTGCTCCATGAGGATCACTGGATCATCAGACTTCATGTGTTTCCTGCAGGCCTCACACATCTGGCTTCATGTGCTGCAAGTTAAAGGATCAGATTTATGGTTTCATCTCGGAGGATCGCTCATGGAGAAGACTCTAACGGGGATTTCTTCCTCTGATGTTCCAACAAACAGAGAAAGAGAGGATTCCTGAAGGACCCTCGCTCTGCTGCTGCTTCTGGCTGTTGCCACGGTGACAATTTATGTCCTCAGAGACTGATTGATGCAGCGGCCCTGCCCTCCACAACATGTGTGTGTGTGTGTGTGAGAGAGAGGGAGGAGGTAATAGGATGAGAGATTATAGACACAGGATTACATCCAGGAAATGATGAATGGGTGATGAAGAACAGGAAGGCGAAACGATGGATATGAAAGAGAGAGAAAGACAGCAAGCATGTGACACAGAAACACTCTTGCCTCTGTGTGTGTGTGTGTGTGTGTGTGTGTGTGTGTGTGTGTGTGTGTGTGTGTGTGTGTGTGTGTATGTGTGTGTGTGTGTGTGTGTGTGTGTGTGTGTGTGTGTGACCCTCTCCTCCCCACACATCTCTCTCTGTCTGAAGCCCTCTCTCTTTGCAGCTGCAGCAACGTTACCATAGCAGCAGTATCCAGGCAATGATGCTAGGATCTCTCTCTCTCTCTCTCCCTCTCTCTCTCTCTCTCTCTCTCCCTCTCTCTCTCTCTCTCTCTCTCTCTCTCTCTCTCTCTCTCTCTCTCTGCTCTACTCAGCTTGGCTGCATGGTTACATGGTTATGCTGACAAAAGGCCACACCCACAAAGTGCTGCCTCTCTAAGACAAAAACCGGATTTGAGTCCTGTGCAGATTTTCAAACCTCTACATTGACAAATCCCCTAAAGCAGCTTGACATCTCTTCCTCAAATGATGACATCATCACATAAGGATTTCCTACCTGGGCCTTAAACACTGAGGTCTCACAGCCTGTCCCCCTGACAGGCCTATAGAGGGCTGGCCAATCAGAGTGAAGGGTGTTTATGAAGCAAGGAGCCTTAAAGAAACAGCACCTGAAACAAAGTGTTTCAGACAGAGGCTGAAATAAGAGTTTATCAAACACCAAGAGAGAAATATAGAGATGTTTTTAGCTTGGGGGCACCAGAGAAACAGAATAAAGACTTTAAAAAAAGCCCAAACCCCATTTTTAGAGAAGTTCGAAGCCAGATTCAGGAGCATCTTCGACCTACTGACACACATGAAGTGTGAAACCTCCTATCAGCCTCTCAGAGGATTCTTCTGTGACACTTTGACGTCACTCTCCATCTCTGATAGTTTTTTTTAAATGTGAGTACTTCAGGTTGGACCTGTTGACTCACCTGTCTGTGCCTTCTTCATGTCTGAGGCTCCGTCTGGTCTCTTCGTCTGCAGTCTGCAGACCTCAGTATTCGCTTTCTACCTGCAGCATCTCAGGGGTGATTTTCTGCTTTATTCTTATCATTTACCAAAAAAGCCTTAAAGCAGAAATGTAAGATCTGTGTTCATTAGACAGAGATGTTGGACCTGATTTCCACTCCTGCCTGTGTTCGAGTCGATCATCATCTGTGAATCTGGGTGGGGTCTCTGAGGTCTAAACCTGAATCTAACCGTGTTTTTAAACCAGCTCTTTGTTTCTTGTGGAGTCTTCTCTCCCTGAATTCATGGTACAGATGAAGCCTCTGATGTTTCACTGCAGCAGGAAAAACCCCACCCTCCCCCAAAAACCAGGGACTCCTGCTGACTTCAGACTATATCCCAGTTTCTGCTGTCTGTGTGTTTGTGTGCAGACTTTTCCATCATGTCTGAGCACTCTCTAGCATGTTAAACTTAGTCTCTCTCTCTCTCTCTCTCTCTCTCTCTCTCTCTCTCTCTCTCTCTCTCTCTCTCTCTCTCTCTGTGCCTCTGGGTCAGCTCTGCTTCCTGCAGACGGCCCATGGAGGGGGGTTGTAGATCAGAGGTATTGATCCGTCTCGTCGGTGTCTGTGGGGTCTCTGCTGCAGCTGGAGCTCAGGGCTGATGTGTTTTTGGTTCAGATGGAGGATCTGCACTCAGCTGCTTGTGTTGAAGTTGAGTCAAAACAGAGAGTAGAGACGTTTTCAGTGAAGAGTCAATGCTGAATGACTTCTCTTAAAAAGGAGGATGCTGGGTTTAATCATGAGTATCTAACTTTGCCTCATTTGTCACAGGCTCCAGTGGCGCAATCGGTTAGCGCGCGGTACTTATAAGACAGTAACCTGCAGAGTGATGCCGAGGTTGTGAGTTCGAGCCTCACCTGGAGCAGAACTTTAAGTCAATGCATTGAGGGTAAAAAAGCTTGCTTATTCAAAGTAGAGCTAAGTTGGAGGCTCTACTCTTCTTGAAGTGCTTTGAGAAACTGGGACGGGGTCATATCACCTCGCTCCTCCCAGGAAGCCTCGATCCCCACCAGTTTGCCTACGTGACCAACAGATCGACGGAGGACGCTGTAGCCACAGCGCTACACATGTCACTCTCTCACCTGGAACAGCAGGGGACCTACACGCGGATGCTCTTTGTGGACTACAGCTCTGCGTTTAACAGCATCCTTCCCCACAAACTGGTGGGTAAACTGGGAGACCATGGACTTCCACATTCCATCTGCACGTGGATATACAGCTTCCTGTCGAACCGCAGGCAGAGGGTGAGGGTAGAGGACCACACATCCGGGACCATCAGCCTCAGCATCGGCTCCCCCCAGGGCTGCGTGCTGAGCCCCCTGCTCTACACCCTCTACACATCGGACTGTACCCCTGCACACCCCAGTAACACCATCATCAAGTTTGCTGATGACACCACAGTAGTGGGGCTCATCTCTGGGGGGGATGAGTCCGCTTACAGGGCTGAGGTGGAGCAGCTGACGGGGTGGTGCCGAGATAACAACCTGCTCCTCAACACAGCTAAGACCAAGGAGCTGATCATCAACTTTCGAAGGGCTAAAACAGACATTCCACCTCTACTCATCAACGGGGACTGTGTGGAGAGGGTAGAGGTCTTCAGCTTTCTCGGAGTCCACCTAGAGAAGGACCTGACCTGGACTGTGAACACCTCTGAGCTACTGATGAAGGCTCAGCAGAGACTGCACTTCCTGAGGGTGCTTAGGAAGAACAACATCCCCCAGAGACTGCTGGTGTCCTTCTACAGATGCACCATCGAGAGCATCCTGGTGTACTGTCTGTGTGTATGGTACACCAGCTGCGCAGTGGCTCAGAGGACAGCCCTGCAAAGGATCATCAACACGGCCCAAAAAATCACCAGCTTTCCTCTCCTCCCACTTAAAGAACTGCACCACAAAGGTAACCCAGGACCCCTCACACCCTAGACACCACATGTTTAACCTGCTACCGTCAGGCAGGCGGTACAGGTCGATCACTGCAAGGACAAACCGACTCAGGGACAGTTTCTACCCGACAGCAGTTAGGATCCTGAACATAGGCTAATCACTACCATGTCATCATAATTATGGAAAATACACTACCTCATGTCATTACTGTATCAGATAATAACTACCTCATGTCTTTTGTTTTGCACCTATGTCATTGCACTCCACTCCCTCTTACTCATTTAAAAGACCTCATTGCAACTTTTTAAATGTTTTTTTCTTTTTTTTTTCCCTTTTTGTATACTTTTTTAACTTAAGCTCTATTGCACTGGAAGGACAAGCTCTCCCATCTCATTGTACATTCTGTATAATGACAATAAAGGCCATTCTGATTCTGATTCATTCTCTTGCACCTTACTCTCATTACTTATTGTATCATACTTTGCTATTCTATTTTGCACCTTGGCTACATTATTTTATTACATATATACTTTATTTTTATTTTATCTCTTTTTGCACTGTTTGCACTGACTGAAGGGCTTTTGCAATTTCGTTGTACTCGTTGCAATGACAAATAAAGTTCTATTCTATTGTATTCTATTCTATTGTATTCTATTCTATTCTTTTCTATTCTATTGTATTCTATTCTATTCTTTTCTTTTCTATTCTATTCTATTCTTTCTATTCTATTCTATTCTATTCTATTCTATTAGGCTCCTGGTACCTCAGGTGGTATCTCTAAAAGAGAATATGTAATGGTTTGTCTTTTAAGATGGATATTCACTTATAAAGATAAACATTTTGATGCTCAACCTGAGAGAATTCACCTTTTTTTTTGTTTCTCTGAATTGCGTTTTCCTAATTTCTTCACTTATCACTTATCAGACTGTCCAATCATCACTCAGCGAACTGTCCAATCATCACTCAGGAGACTGTCCAATCATTACTCAGCAGACTGTCCAATCATCAGTCAGGAGACTGTCCAATCATTACTCAGCAGACTGTCCAATCATCAGTCAGGAGACTGTCCAATCATTACTCAGCAGACTGTCCAATCATTACTCAGCGGACTGTCCAATCATTACTAAGCAGACTGTCCAGTCAACACTAAGCAGACTGTCCAGTCAACACTCAGCAGACTGTCCAATCATCACTAAGCAGACTGTCCAGTCAACACTCAGCAGACTGTCCAATCATTACTAAGCAGACTGTCCAATCATCACTAAGCAGACTGTCCAGTCAACACTCAGCAGACTGTCCAATCATCACTCAGCAGACTGTCCAATCATCACTCAGCAGACTGTCCAATCATTACTCAGCGGACTGTCCAATCATCACTCAGCAGACTGTCCAATCATCACTCAGCAGACTGTCCAATCATTACTCAGCAGACTGACCAATCATCACTCAGCAGACTGTCCAATCATTACTCAGGAGACTGTCCAATCATTACTCAGCAGACTGTCCAATCATCACTCAGGAGACTGTCCAATCATTACTCAGCAGACTGTCCAATCATCAGTCAGGAGACTGTCCAATCATTACTCAGCAGACTGTCCAATCATCAGTCAGGAGACTGTCCAATCATTACTCAGCAGACTGTCCAATCATTACTCAGCGGACTGTCCAATCATTACTAAGCAGACTGTCCAGTCAACACTAAGCAGACTGTCCAGTCAACACTCAGCAGACTGTCCAATCATCACTAAGCAGACTGTCCAATCATCACTCAGCAGACTGTCCAATCATTACTCAGCGGACTGTCCAATCATCACTCAGCAGACTGTCCAATCATCACTCAGCAGACTGTCCAATCATTACTCAGCAGACTGACCAATCATCACTCAGCAGACTGTCCAATCATTACTCAGCAGACTGTCCAATCATCACTCAGCAGACTGTCCAATCATCACTCAGCAGACTGTCCAATCATTACTCAGTAGACTGACCAATCATCACTCAGCAGACTGTCCAATCATTACTCAGCAGACTGTCCAATCATCACTCAGGAGACTGTCCAATCATCACTCAGCAGACTGTCCAATCATTACTCAGCAGACTGTCCAATCTTTACTCAGCAGACTGTCCAATCATTACTCAGCAGACTGTCCAATCTTTACTCAGCAGACTGTCCAATCATCACTCAGCAGACTGTCCAATCATCACTCAGGAGACTGTCCAATCATCACTTATCAAACTGTCCAATGATCACTTATCAGACTGTCCAATCATTACTCAGGGGACTGTCCAATCATCAGTCAGGAGACTGTCCAATCATCACTCAGCAGACTGTCCAATCATCACTCAGGAGACTGTCCAATCATCACTCAGCAGACTGTCCAATCATCACTCAGCAGACTGTCCAATCTTTACTCAGCAGACTGTCCAATCATCACTTATCAAACTGTCCAATGATCACTTATCAGACTGTCCAATCATTACTCAGGGGACTGTCCAATCATCAGTCAGCAGACTGTCCAATCATCACTCAGCATTAGCTCTGATATTCAGATCATTATTCATTAATAAATCAGGTTTTACACCTTGTTTTTCTTCACCTCATGTCAGAGGGAATGTGTGGAGCAGGAAACGAAGCGGGTGCAGCTGAGTCCTGATTCAGATTTGTGTTTCTGATTCAGCTCCAGTAATGCTCGGGCTGACACACTGACCTGATTCAGTCTGCAGAGTCTGACCTCATGAGAGGAGATGATCCAGACATGATCAATCAATCCCACGGATGAACTCTTTATCGATCTGATGGATGACCCCTTGTCTTTTTTTCAGTCACAAATATTTAATAAGATTATTAATCCACAAACATTTAAACGTTCTGACACTTCTGATTCTGTTTTTAGGGCAGCTATCCGGTGTGGGATGACTTCATCAGCAAGGCCAGCAAGCTTCAGTCACAGCTCAGGTAACACACACACACACACACACACACACACACACACACACACACACACACACACACACACACACACACACACACACACACACACAGTGAAGGTCACATAAACACACAAACAGAAGTTAAACACACTCTACAAGCTTCAGCATTCATTCATTCTGCAGAGTTCACACACCATCTGCAGATAAACACACACAAACTGTGCACATACACACACACATACACACACACACACACACACACACACACACACACACACACACACACACACACACACAACCTGTGCACACACTCATTAACCTTCTGTGGCTGGCAGAAATGAATGATGGCAGCGTTCAGTTATTATCAGTGGGATGGATCAGCAGCGGCCTCCAGAGACTGCAGTGGGTCGAGGTTGCCAGGGAGGCCTAGAGGTCAAACCTGGATACAAACACACATACACACACGCACACACAAACATGCACACACTGTGCACACAACTTTCTCTGCAGATTGCTTCCTCTACTCTGTGACACTCGTCTTTAAACCAAGGAGTTGATCTGTAATTGGTCTGTTGTGTCCACAGGACGACGGTTGTTGCGGTCGCAGCGTTCCTGGACGCCTTTCAGAAGGTAGCGGACCTCGCCACCAACAGCAGAGGTAAGCTGCAATATGTCAGCGAGTCAGTGAGGATGTGACGCTGTCTTTAGAGCCTCAGATCTGCTGGATGGGGTCTGCATGACCTCAGAGTCAGCTCTCAGTGTCCTGTGGATTGGCACGTCTCTGTATGGATTTGTTCTCTTCTGGTATCGATAAACAATGAGTGACTGCTGCCTCAGAAATCCATGGAGCTACTCCTGGATCAGCTTGAGGCACATCGGTTTGGTGGTGTGTTTTCAGACAACTGGTTTGGAAATATGGGCGAGTTTTAAACCCATCTTTGCAGCTGTCAGGCGCCACACGAAGGCGATGCAGGCCTAAAGAGGTTGAACAGAAGCACGCCTGTGAATTCGTCACAGTTTGACTTTCATGATGAGTATCATAGTCGGATAAAAAGCAGGTTAGGCCCCATACATGCATAGAAATGTTTTTACTTTGTGCATAAAATGAGTCAACATGCAAAATCACTGTCTGATTTATGGCTTGTTCGTACCCGTCAGAATAACTCTGACACCCCTTTTGGATGTTAGTGAATCAGAATAACTCTGAATTGACAGGCACGTGACTGCAACCTGCAATCAGCATAAACCACGCCCCAGTTCAGCCATATAAGGTCATCTGTTCAGTGCATCAAGACAAGAATGCTGGGCTGGAGACAGACTAAAAGTTTCTAAAGATGGCCTCAAAAGAAAAAATAATAATAATTTTCTTCAGCAGAAACAGTGCTGATTGTTGTGGAGGTTGAGGTATAAAAGCCAACACTTTACCGAAGTGCGTCAGCAGGAGTCACCATGAAAGAAAAAAAAAAGATGAAGCACTGAGGCTGTCAATGCTGTTTCCTCAAGTTCACACCATGGCTCAGCTTAAGAAAAAATAAAGAGGACACAAAAAAGAAGGAAACTGGAGGGGGACAAGGAGCACCTCATCTGAGAGCTCAGGATGAAAGAATGCGATTATTCGAGACACGTCCATGTCAGGAATCTATGATGGAGGACTAGGGCTTCATTTAGAAAAAAAAAAAAAAAGAGAGAGAGAAAAGTAATAAATTTACAAGCATAAAGCCATAGATTTACAAGAATTATCTCCTAAAATTTAGGAAATTAAAAATTAAACTCAATATTTTTAGTCATCTGTGAATAAAGTGTATTCAGCTGAATATAGCTTAAACAGGATTTTCAAACCATTGTATTCAGTTGAGGTTATACAAGGAAGCTTTTTTAAGGCTGCAGTGTGTTCTGCACAGAAAGTTCTCTGCTGGCATTTTAGAACACAAGAGCATCACTAATAGACAACAAACTGATAACATCATTCATATTCATTGTTTATCCACCTGAGGCTGATGCGTGTTGACTTCCGCTGGTGGTTATCGACTTCTGGTTGCTGCTGGCAAGCTAGCTCAAAACAACTCGCATGAAATCATTAATGCTAGACAGAGCTCAATGTAAACTTTTTTTAAAACATTCGCACTATGAATCCACCTCCGATTTTTGTGCATTTTTTAATCAACATTTTTTATCAACTTTTTATTGAAATACCGCTAAGATATACAAGAAGCGCAGAGCTGAACAGTCACTGATAATAGCAGCTGTTTTATATAAACACCAAATGTAGATAACAGTCACATCTTCATAAGAAAAATAAAAGATGCACAGAAGACAAAAATGAACGCTTTTAACTGCACATGGTAAATAAAAGAAGCATGCACCTACAGCAGCATCTGAGTAGTTATTTTGCTTTTTAGGTTAATGGGGGGGGGGATAAAGAAAAGGGATGAACAATAAGTTTAACAAAGACAAACAAACACAATATCCAGTGTAAAACAATCCCTACACAGTCACTGCCAGTAAAGACGAGAAATGATATGCCCAGTCCCAATAAAGACCTAGTTACGCATCTGAAAGAGAGAGATGAACAAGCTGCATCTGGAACACAGGCTTAAAGGTTGTGTTCAGAGTTCAGAAAAGGGCCGCAAATTTCAATAAAGAAGTTGTATTAACACGCTTAAAAATAGAGCTCCAAGTGTCCTCAGATAAGGACAGGCCTATGGAGTCAGATCTGTCTCAAAATTAACAAATGCACACACAAACTCACAAATGCACACAGAAGGATTCACAAATGTATTTCTGACTCACACATATATATTGTTCTACACAAATGTAGAAAAAATCCACAAATAAAGAAACAAAATTCACAAACGTATTTCTGATTCACACACAAATGTTTATGGTTTTATATATTTAATAGCAATTCACAAATATGTGGCACATTTAGGCGCTGCTTTTCATTTGTGAACCTCCCTTCATTTGTGTGTGGATTTTTAGACTCCCCTGACGCACTTAGATTCACAAATGCAATTTTTTCAACAGGGAAATGTCTGTAGCCAATCAGATGTCTCTCCCCAGTTCAGCCAATCACAGTAGCGTAGATTTGAGAGTGTGTTTTAATGTGATCGCTGAGAAGAGAAAATCTGTCTAGCGTAAAGAATTTTCTGAATTGGGCCCATATTTTTAAAGATTTTTTAACTACTGGATTCTTAATGGATTTGAATGGAGGGAGAGAAAGTGACGATCCCAACAGCACAGGAATAGACATTTTTGTCTGAGTTTAGTTCCATTCCCACCAAGTCCGGGCATTTGGGCTGGTTCAGAAAAACAATACCAGAGTGAGAAGTAACGCAGGTTAACATCCCAGTAATAGAAACGGAGATTTGGGAGCGCTAGACCACCACTAGCTTTTGTTTTTCTGAAGATGTATACTATTGAGACAAGGATGTTTACCCTGCCATAAATATGATGAAATGAGAGAATCCAGTTTGGCAAAAAAGGCTTTAGGGATAAAGATCAGTAAGGCCTGAATTTTGGTTGGATGATTACTTTCACAATATTAATATGTCCTAGTAGAGATATGGACAAAGGGGACCGCTGTGAAAATTTTAGTTTAGTCTGGTCCAGCATTTTGACAAGGTTCTCCTTGAGTAGGTCTTTATATTTACAAGTGACTGAAATACCCAGATAAGAGAATTTAGTTTTTTCAACTTTCAAAGGGAATTTACTAAGATCTAATGAACGTGCTGCATTGTTGATGGGGAAGATCTCACTTTTATAGAGATTTAGTTTGTATCCAGAGTGTTGACCAAATTGACTCAGCAGTGATAAGACATGGGGTAGTTGTGCCTCCTCAACAAAGCCAATCCACTTTCTAGCACTGCTCTGTAGTGTGAGGCAAAGCCGCGCCGGGTAGAGTAGAGCAGGCCTCAGACCACGCTTGTAAAGTCCGGCAATGATGTCCTTATAGTCGTCTCTCTGGCTGATGATTTCTGGACTGAAGTCTTCCACAACACGGACAGTTTGGGCACAAAATTTGAGTTTTCCTCTCTGCCACGCTTCTCTGATGAGTAGCTCCTTTGTCTGGTACCGGTGCAACTGTAGAATGACCGGGCGCGGTCGCTGTCCGGGTGCCGGTGTGGCAGCCAACGAGCAATGAGCTCTGTTGATGTCAGGGAGTGATGGCAGCATCTCAGATCCAAAAATCTTGCAAAGCACTTTAGGGAAGTATGCCGTGAGATGCCCGCTTTCAGTTGACTCTGGTAGGCTGAAAATGCGTAAGTTTTGACCAATGAGGGGATTAATAAGCAGCTGGCTCTGCTGGGTGCTGTGAGGGAGGTCACAGCAGGTACCCCAAACATAAACAACACGTTGAAACAGCTGCTGGAAATTTTTGAGAACAAATAAATAAATATGGGCGACGGTGCACTGATGTGCGCATCATTTGCTCAGAAAATGTAAAAGAAGAACGTTATTTCATGACTTCATTCAGTTTGTATTTTTAACTGACCTTCATTAGAAGAAAATATGACTATATAATTAAAGATTTAACATTTGAAATATGATAGAGAAAAAGCATCAATTTCATAGTTATTTAACACATTTAGTCAACTCAGAGTTTTTATTATTGAATTCTATTAAAGGCTTTTTTCTCTCTTATTGAAAGTAGTTTAAATATTTCATGCTGTGTTCTCATATTCTGAGAAGGTTGGTCGTTATTATTTGTGTGTACCCATGGTCTGAGGAAGTTCTGTTCTTGTTCACAGTGTAAGAATAAATTCATGTAAGAATACATCCATGAATCCAAGATTTATGTGTACGCACCGTTGGTGAATGAGGCCCTCCCTCTTCTTGGTTCTTGGACCGGTGGACATCAGCTCTGCTCTGACAGACGTGTTGAATTATTGAAGAGAATAGAGGTCAGTGTGCCCGGCCTGCTCAATAATCTCCTTTAATAAAATGTTTCTACATGGATGGAGAGACGAAGCAGAGAGGGAAACAGAAACAGAGAAACAGATGGATGCAGGATGGAGGAAAATAGATATTTTAGACCAAAAGAGACGAAACAAAAGATATAAAGAGGTTTAAGAGGCACTGATGGATGACGGATTGATGAAGGATGGAGGAGGTAGAGGAAAGAGGGCAGATGGTGAAGGGAAACAGAGAGGAGAGAATGGAAAAAGATGGATAGAGGGGGGAGGGGGTTTTTTTGGCCATCAGGTCCAGCCGGCTGCTGCTGGTGGTGCTCATGGCAACAAGATGGAAATGAGAGCATTAGATTCAGGACTCAGGACTCAAGACTCAGCCTGATCAGGATCACATGTATCATGTGTCTCATATACATGAAGTTTTAACTTCATCAGGTCCTGAAACCTTTTTTATTACAGAATCAGAGAGAAGGAGCAGATCAGGGTTTGTTTTGGAGGATTTTTCAGGAGGCTGATCAGGGCATGATCTCAGGTGAGCAGGAGAGGAGGTAGAGATGAAAAAGTCAGAGGTCGAAGGCTGTTTCTCCTTCAAATACACAGAGACCACAAAAACAGTGTGTGTGTGTTGAGCTCAGGGGTTTGAAGAAATGTAAATGTGTTCATATATATATATATATATATATATATATATATATATATATATATATATATATATATATATATAAAATCTCCCCCTCACCCACCCTGGGTCGTTCTGTGTCTCCTTCAAGCTCGGCTCCTCTACCAGAGGCCTGGCAGCCTGAGGGTTCTCTGCAGGATCTTAGCTGTTCCTAGGAGTTCACACTTCTGGATGGAGATCTAAGATGTTGTTCCTGGTGTCTGCTGGAGCCATCCACCCAGCTTGGGTGTTACAGCCCCCAGTGTCCAAATCACAACCGGCACCACTGTTGCCCTCACCCCCCACATCCTCTCTAACTCCTTCTTCAACCCTTGGTATTTCTTCAAGATGATGGCAGCCAAGGCAAACAGGAGCAGCAGGGTGGGCAAGGGAGAGATCATATATACATAAAATACAAATTTTAGATGAATATAATGATGAGCAGTTGAATTCAGGACTGTTTTGACCGGGTTGTTTAATTAGTCTCTGTGTTTATTCTTGAGCAGATAATAAATGTTGTAAAAACTAAAACTGAAGAGATTTGAAAAAATGGACTCTGAATAAAAGGGTTAAGATTTAATTAGTTTACACGTCTTCCTTCTCCGATTCGTTGTAAACTATTGGACTGGACTCAGATTCTCCTTTGGTGAATCAAACTTGACTCTGACTTGAGATTTGGTGACTTACTTAGAACATTTTCACCATCAATCACTCAAACAAACTCTGATCATGTTTGGAGATGCTCAGTGTTTTCTATACATGTTCCAGGGCACGTAGCTGTTGACCCTGTAACATGAATAACAAACTCAGTCCCACACTGGGAATCAGACCAAATGTCAGAGTGTGGTCTCTTTCTTTAAGGTGTCTTTAAGTTGTGTTGCTGTTTATATATTTAGTTGTTGTCTTTTTGATTGATAAGGTTCATTTATTTGGTCACGTTGATGATTCTTGCTTCAAACAGGTCTCAGCTCTAACCTCAGCCACTCAGCAGCTGTTTGCTCCTGTCTCATGGGATACATTATTGTATCTTTGGCACTAAATATGGATATTTTAATTTGAAAATGATTAAAGCTCTGATTAGATTTCTTTCTATTTTGCTTTCCTGCCTCATGACATCACACCTTATGGCTGTACTCGTGTCATGAACTCTGCACTTTCATAAGGATTGTGCAAAGAGTCTGACAGAGGTCAGTGGAAGCTGTTTAAAAAATAACTTTATTTAGAGAAACAAAATAAACAAAACAAAACCCTGAGTGCATTTCCAGTTTGTAACAGAGCGACGTCTGTATTATCCTGAGCAACACACAGAAACAATAAGAGCAGCATGGAGACGAGACACAGCAGGGGGTCATCCTCTCTGTACCTGTTTGTTACCATAGCAACAAGGCTTCAGCCCTTAAAGGGCCAGCGACGCCTTAACTGTGGCAGAGGTCACTTCAAGGTGTCAACACCAACTAACTGAGGAGGAAGGATGGTGGTGAAGAGAGGAAGAGAGGATGTGTGTGTGTTTGTGTGTGTTTTGGGGGGGTCAGGTAGAGCAGCTGTAAGGGGGTTTCTGGAAGAGAGACACTAATGAGACAAAATGAGAAGTGACAGAGGAAGGGGGGGAAGAAAATGAGAAAAAGAAGTTCAAGGAGACGAAATGATTGTTCTTCCTGATGATGTGTTCAGGTGCTGCTCGGAAACTTCCCCATCCTGAAACAGACGCTAAAACCTGCCTGCAACGAAGCCAGATAGGATTTAATCTTTGTTTTTGATTTATTCTTCCTTTTTTACTTTAAAGATGTATAATATTTTTGAACTTATTCTGAGTTTTCTGGCCTTTTGAAGAGGCTGCTCACTCTTTGATTCACAAAGATTACTGTTTAAAATAGTTTCCTTGCTGTGTCAAACTCAGATCAGGATGTGACTTTTTGTCACACGTTGATCCATTTATTGCAGCGAAATTTCAGCCTCTTTGCTCTTTTTAAACGGTCTGAAGTGAAGTGAATCCCTGGTCTGCAAAAAAAAAAAGGACCCAAAATACAAGAAATATATAGAAAAACATTGAATTTGATGAGAACATTTCATAGTAGTAAGTTCTAAAACAAGAAAAAAATGCTCATTGTGAGATGAAAATACTTATTTATTTATTTATTTATTTATTTATTTATTTATTTATTTATTTATTTAATTTTATTTTATTTCGGTCACGTCAGCACACATACAACATCACACATTGTCAATAGTTGAACAATTTGTACATGTCCGAAAGGGAAGACGGGAGAAGTAGAGCTTATCTAGTCCCGTCCCCAGACTTGAAAACAAACTTCCTAAAACACAGAAATGAGTGAATTATACTGAAGGTAAAAAGAGTCTAATATCATTCATTTTGAAATTAAAAATTAATAAACAAATGCTGAGGGAAAGAGGAACCACTGCAGCTCTCTCTCTCTCTCTCTCTCTTTGTGGCTAACAATACGACCATTGATCTACTTTTTGTTCCTTTTTAATGTCATCAAACTTGAAAATAAAAGAGGTTTGATCATTTTAAACCATGTTGTGTTGAAAAGTATTGAAATGTTTTTTTTTTTACCTGATTGTAGATTAAAAGTAGGTTAGTTATTTAGTAAATTAATTGTATGTCTAATACAGGGGTCTGCAACCCTTATTATCAAAAAAGCCATTTTGCCCCCTCTCCCACCAAAGAAAAATAGTCTGGAGCCGCAAAACATAAAACAGGTCTTATAAACTTTTAAAACTTTTAATCTTATTGTAAATTTTACCTGTTACAACAGCTGAATACAACAAACAGAAATGCAGTGTGCATGTGTGCCTACTCTGAAATAGATTAAACAGTGAACTAATCTTAGAATCTCTGGTTTCTGTTCCCCAATCATTGTCCTGATCTATCGCCCCCCCAAGCTGAATACCTCATTTCTCACAGATTTCTCAGACTTTCTTACACATCTACTTACCATCTCAACTTCCATTCTTCTCCTCGGTGATTTCAACTTCCATATTGATGACACCCACTGCAAATCTGCCAATGAATTCTTGGACCTGCTTCACTGCTTCAACTTCACCCAGCACGTAAACTTTCCAACCCATAGCCATGGACACACCCTGGATTTAGTCTGCTCTACTGGTCTTCAAATTCATCTCCTCGAAAGTCACGACCTCAACATCTCAGATCATCTGGCTATAACCATGGACATTGATTTCCCTCTTCCTGCCCTTAAACAGAAGCGCAATATTTCCTTCAGGAACATTAAATCAATCTCCCCTCCAGCTCTCTCTGCTTCAATCGCCAGTCTAACCACAGCCTCCCCATTGTTTCTGTCCGACTGTCCCTCAGAACTCTTATCCCACTACAATAACACACTCTCCCACTGTCTCAATCAGTTAGCCCCCATCAAAACTAAAACAGTCTCCTTCACTCACTCTGCTCCTTGGTACACCCCCGAACTCCGTATGATGAAATCCCGTAAGCGCCAGCTGGAAAGACTCTACAAGAAATCCAGTTTAACAGTTCATCACCAGGCATATTTAGACTATCTGCAACAATACAGTGAAGCTCTCCACTCAGCTCGGTCCACATACTACTCCAACTTAATCCACTCTGGTTCCCTCAACCCAAAGACTCTCTTCTCCACAATAAACAAACTCCTTCAACCCAGAGACAACATCTCCTCATCTTTCACAGTTGATAAATGCAATGAATTTCTATCCTTCTTCCAGAAAAAAGTTGATACAATCTATAACAGTTTCACCACCCTCCCGGCCATCCACACCATCATTTCTGCCTCTCTTTGTCCAAATACCCAGCCACTGTCTCACTTCACCCCAATAACTCAAACTGAACTCTCTTCCATCACTGCAGGAATGAAAAATTCAACATGTATTCTCGACCCCATCCCAACAAACCTGGTCAAAAACTGTCTCCCTGCCATTTCCCCACTTATAACAAAAATCATCAACTCTTCCCTCAAGTCTGGTTCAGTCCCAAATAATCTTAAACTTGCTGCTGTCACCCCCATCCCGAAGAAGCCAGGACTCCACACTGACAATATGTCTAACTTCCGGCCTATCTCCAACCTCCCCTTTCTGTCAAAAATCCTGGAACGAGTTGTCACCAATCAAATCAAGACCCACCTCACCAATAACATTCATTTTGAACCATTTCAATCCGGCTTCCGTCCCCAACACAGTACAGAAACAGCACTCCTCAAAATCACAAATGACCTTCTCCTTTCCTCTGATTCTGGCCACCTCAACATTCTTATCCTTCTTGATCTCACTGCTGCATTTGATACAATAAACCACACTATTCTTCTTTCCCGCCTGGAACATACTGTCAACATTACTGGAACTGCACTATCATGGCTAAGATCATATCTCACAGACCGTCAACAGTTCATCCATATCAACAACTGCAACTCAAACACTGCCCCTCTGGTGCAAGGTGTCCCTCAGGGTTCGGTGCTTGGTCCTCTCCTGTTCATCATATACTTACTCCCACTTGGTAACATTATCCGTCAACATGGCCTTCATTTCCACTGTTACGCTGATGACATACAGCTCTACATTTCAACCAAATCCATAACCTCTGAAACACATTCCACAATCACTAACTGCCTCACTGAAATAAAAACTTGGTTGCATCAAAATTTCCTATCACTTAACTACAAAAAATCTGACCTTATACTCACCGGCCCCAAATCTCTCACAAATCAAATTCAGAATTTAAGCCTTACATTCAATAATTCAACTCTATCTCCTTCACCCCACATCCGTAACCTTGGAGTATTTTTTGATAGCAACCTCTCCTTTAATCACCACGTCACGCAGCTCACTAAAACGGCCTTCTTTCACCTTAAAAATATAGCCCGCCTCCGTCCATTCCTCTCTTTTTCTGCCGCTGAAACACTTATTCATGCATTCATCACATCCCGCTTAGACTACTGCAACAGCATTCTCTATGGTTCATCTTCCAAAATCCTTCATAAATTACAATACATCCAAAACTCTGCTGCACGCCTCCTCACCTGCACTCGCTCCCGTGACCACATCACCCCTGTTCTCCAACATTTACACTGGCTCCCTGTTCCTTACCGTATACAGTTTAAAATTCTCCTCCTCACCCACAAAGCCCTCCACAACCAGGCCCCTTCCTACCTCACTGACCTCCTCCACCATCACACTCCTTCCCGTAATCTCCGCTCTTTACATGTCAACCTCCTGTCTCCACCTCAAAGGACCAAGCGCCGAACCTGGGGAGACAGAGCCTTCTCCATAGCTGCCCCCACCCTCTGGAACTCTCTCCCCACTCATATCCAAATCTGCTCTGAGTCTTCAAAATTCAAATCTCTCCTAAAAACTCACCTTTTTAAGTTAGCTTTTAATGTGTGATTATACTGTTGTTTTGTTTAACCTGTTTTTATTGTTTGTATTGATTTTAACAACTGTAAGTGTCTTAGTTTTGTTTAACCTGTTTATTGTTTGTATTGATTTTAACAACTGTAAAGTGTCTTTGAGTTCTCGAAAAGCGCTATATAAAATAAATTTATTATTATTATTATTATTATTAACTATGCAGGCCTATTTGAGTCCTTCCTATATTTGTGTAAAATTAAAACAAAAACTAGCCCACTTGATATAAATAAAACATTTAGCTGCAGCTTTGCAGCTTTAAAAAAGTGAACATAAAATAAGGAACATTTGTGAAAGTCCATTTCAGTGTGCTCTCCTCCTCTTCAGGTTTCTGTCTCAGCCAGCGATCAATTGAAGCATCTGAACATTACAAAAAAACTTCATCAGCTGCAGGTCTGAAATAAATGTTTTTTTTCTTTCTGAAAAGTATTATCCTATTATTGTTCTCACCTGCTTAATGTGACTTCTGTTCTGAAGTTTGCTGCAGATCATCTCTAAGTTGGGGCTGTCAGATGTGACTTTAATCCTCACACAGGGCTGGAGGCTCTCATTTGTGAGGCGGGAGTGAAGTTTGGACTTTATGAAGTTCATGCTTGAGAAAACTTGCTCGCATAAGTATGTTGAGCCAAAGATGGACAGGACTCCAAATGCATATTTTTTATGTTCATGTGCATTTCGGTAAAGGCACTCCATGTGTCAAAAACAAGTTTGTCGGGTTTGGGGAGGTTTTTAATATTGCTCCGTTTGCGCTCTTTCGCAAGAGTAGCCCTCTGACGGACGACTTCTTCAAGATCCGCTGTCAGGCATTTGAACTTGGGCACCCATAAATCTTTATCCACTATATCGGTTCAATTTTCAGATCGGGCTTACTTACTTACTCCTCTGAATGAGGACGTGTTCAGCAGGGATGGGTTGATGTCCAGGAGTGTGACAGGGAAGGAGAGTGTGTTTTTTCCTTTCTGAACTCACTGAATCTTCCTCCAAATGCAGCTTGTATTGAAATAATTGCACAGTGGAAATAATCAAAATTTGTGTGATTGTTTGCTTCTTTGAATTCTTTCAGGGAGGGAAAGTGAGAGAACATGACTCTATGTACATCCTTGGCAAACAGTCATCTTGTGCTAAGACGCCAAAACATCCTCCAGCATGTGCAGGACTATCCTTCCCCTTCTCTGGAGATTTTTATCCAGTGTGCTAAAGTGACTTGTCATATCTACCAGGAAGTTACATTTTTGCAGCCAAGTGAGGTCTCCCAGTTCAGGATATCTGAGGCCTTTGCTTTCCAAGAAGGTTTTCATACAGATAGGTAGCACAGTGTTTCAGCAGCTCTCCCCTGGACAGAGCTTATTCAAACAATGAACAAAACTGTTGGTGTTTTAACCCGTTTGTAATGAGTTTGTTCACTATGTTGATAACAAGGTTCATCACTTCCACACATGCAGGTAAAGGCGAGGGCTATAGACGCTGATTTGACGCATATTTTAGTAGACAAATTATCAAAAACATAAATAAGTAAATAAATAGATTAAATAATAAAATTAGATGTTAAAGTATATAACAAAAGTAGTAGTAGTAAATAAACAGAAAAAATAATCATACGTAAATAAAAAATAAATTAAGAAATAACAATTATTAATTTTCATGTGTTTTTTTGTCAAGGCCAAAGAGAGCCACTACAAGGAGGCTCCAGAGCCGCAGGTTGCCGACCCCTGGTTTAAAAATGGAACATGTTAGATCACAGACAGAAAACCTGAAGAAATCCTCCTCATCTAAAGACTTCTGCAGGTTTAAACCTTTAAGTTTTTTTATACGTTAAACTCCAGTTGTTTCATTTTAATGGCTTTAAAATGTTCTCACACAGAGAAAAAGAAGGACAGGTGTTGGTTGAAGTATTTATAACCTGATTACAGAACGGTCAAACCCAGCAGAATTAATAATTCACAGGATCAAAACCAGATTAGAGGGCTGCACGGTAGCGCAGCTGTTAGAGCTCTTGCTTCACAGCAAGAAGGTCGCCGGTTCGAATCCCGGTTCGGGCACGGTGTGCCTTTCTGTGTGGAGTTTGCATGTTCTCCCCGTGCATGCATGGGTTCTCTCCGGGTACTCCGGCTTCCTCCCACAGTCCAAAAACATGCTCACTAGGTCAATTGGAGATTCTAAATTGCCCGTAGGAGTGAGTGTGTGCGTGAATGGTTGTCTGTCTCTGTGTGTCAGCCCTGCGATTGACTGGCGTCCAGTACCCTGCCTCTCGCCCTCAGCCAGCTGGGATAGGCTCCAGCCACCCGTGACCCTGAACAGGAGAAGCGGTATAGAAAATGGATGGATGGATGGATAACCAGATTAGATTAGATCAGAGAAGTGTTTAACTTTAACCTTCAGCCATTGTACATTTCATTCAAAAACAGAATATTTAAAGAGAACTGATTCCCTTATTCTCTTTATTCTCCTGTTCTGTTTATGTTTCTGACAAAAGATCACCTGAAGTCTTAATCTGGTCTCTAATTGACCACAGACTGCCCAAAAACACAGACCAGAGACAGACCACAGACTGACAAAATACTGATCAGAGGCTGTCCACAAACTGACCACAGACAGACCACAAACTGACCACAGACTGACCAAAGATTGACCAAAGACAGAGCAAAGACTGACCAGTGACAGACCAAAGACAGACCAGAGACCAGAGACTAAATGAGGACTGCAGGTCAGGATTGTTGATAAGGCTCCTGATAGCCACATGATCTATTTAATATGACAGCAGCTCTTCTTTCTTGCATGCTCATCATGCTTTGGCATTGCCATGGTAACAGCAGCATCTGCCCGGTTGGATGTCCCAGAGACTAATAGAAACACACACTCAAACACTGTGTATGGAGCAAACACACAGGTGTGTATATTAAATTAATGCACATTAATGTTGATAAGGATACGGTGTATGTGTGTGTGTGTGTGTGTGTGTGTGTGTGTGTGTGTGTGTGTGTGTGTGTGTGTGTGTGTGTGTGTGTGTGTGTGTGTGGTTAGGAGAACAGGTGGTCTGAGCTCAGCCTGTACAGAGCTGATGTTTGAAACCTTGCTTCACTTTAACATGGTGATGTTTGTAACCTAATAATTCATGAACTCAGAGTTTATTCAGTTACTCTCATCATGACTCCAAAACCCAGATATTTCTCATGATTTCTCTTCTTCTTTACATTAATACAAATACTTCTTGTGTAAAGTTAGAGGTTGAACACACTGGCGTCTCACACGCCATGCTGTTATATACACTCCTCACACTAAGTTAGGGATGTTGTTCGGTTCGTTAATAGTAATATCAAAGTTAATTATTACTTATTACATTGAAATTCAGCCCAAATAGGAAAAGCTCTCATGTAAATAAGAATATGCCTACCTTATTGTGAGTGTTGTATTTTACTCTTATAGAGGATCCTATAGATGGTCCTTCTTTGAACAATCGACCTATGAGGGAAGAAATGCTCCTCTGTTTATCTATTTGATATTCACAATGTTGACACACTGGACTATATTTACATGCTGTATATGTGTGCATGAGCTTTTAGCATTCACATACACACACACACACAAAGAGAGAGAGAGAGTCAGCCTACCTGTGCACTCAGACTTCAGATTAGTGTTGAAATAAGAGCTCTGCTTTCAGCATCTTGGGTTAAACAAGCCGAATACACTTTACTTTGTTTTGCATTCACTTGAAAGTGTGTTTGGGTTCCTGAGCATTAGGTTGTTTGTTTCTCAGTATGTGTAATGCCTCAGATGATTCAGTTGACGCTGTTTTTAAGTGTTGAGACTGAAGAGCGTCTGCAACATTTTGTTTCTGTTTGCAGGTTTGTCTGCAGATCCAAACACTTTTCCTTTGTCCTACCTGTGTGTACAGCTTTCATAAAGAGGTTTTTTGTGTCTGTGTGGACAGTGTATGAAACTTCAGGGAGCTCTCTGTGTTTGTCCGTGTCTTCTGAGCTGAGTCGTGTTTTCTCAGCTGTCAGATCAGTGAGCTGTCGTCTCTCTCCGTGAATTTCTGAGCAGGTTGGAGCTCCTCTGAGGACAATAAATCTGCTGCTGCTGCTGTGTGTGTGTGTGTGTGTGTGTGAGTGTGTGTGTGTGTGTGTGTGTGTGTGTGTGTGTGTGTGCGTCTGTGCATGACTCCTTCATACATCATGAGAAATCACCAAAACATGAAATGAATTCATGCATTTGTTAATATAATTGATGAATTTTAATTTGGGGGTTTTTTGTTGCTGTTATTCAAAGATAGGATGGAAGGACAGAAACTTGGAGGACAGATATGCAGCAAAGGACCAGCCTGCAGAAACTGAAATCTGATGAATTATTTCAGTGATAATATTCTTCATCGACTTAATATGAGCCACATTCACCAGACATGAACAGAATTACAATTTATTTCAAGATTTTAAAAGATAAAGAGTATTAAAAAAAGTTTTGAGCCATGACAAGCAATTCAGGTGTCATGTTTGTCTTTTAAAATCTTGAAATCAGATGTTTTCTGGGCTTGTCAGGTCTGTGTGGCTCATATTGAGCCCATCCTGATCTCTTCTATCCAATTGTAGCTAAAATAAATAATTAAAGATTTAAATGAAAAGGGGAAAATA
Organism: Labroides dimidiatus; assembly: GCA_030710495.1. NCBI lineage: Eukaryota > Metazoa > Chordata > Actinopteri > Labriformes > Labridae > Labroides > Labroides dimidiatus. Next base: position 1,827,354 of record CM061155.1, read on the forward strand.
ACATGAGATAGTCACGTCAATATCTAATATTTGCATTTGTGGTCTCACACATTATTACATGCACAGAAGTTCATTAAAACGGTTCTTCTGTTTTTTTTTTTCTTTACAGTGTAAGTAGATGGACTGAGCACTCAGCATTTCAACATATAGAAATCAGAATTTGATAAACTTCTTATTCGTCAGTGTGATTTTTTTTTTTTTTTTTTTTTTGGCTCACTACTCCTTTTACAAATTTTCAGCGATTTCCATTGAAATTTAAAATGTTCAGCATGGTCAGGAGAAGTGTGAGTATACTTTTCAAATTTCTCACTCTTGTGCTTTTTAAGATATTCAACATTTTTCAAAATTTTGGCCCATTAAAATAAATGGAAATTATCTGTCACCAAAGAAATCACACAGCTGATGATGTTATAAGGCCACATGACTGATAAGGGGTAAGGGTTAGGGTTCCGAACCAAGGTTATGAAATAGGACTGGTGTGGTTAGGGTCAGGGTTAGGGCCCAGCAATTTAACATTCAAGCCCTTGAGTGGGCAGCCAGGGTTCGAGTCCGACCTGTGGCGTCTTTCCCTCATGTCACTCCCCACTCTCACCCTGTTTCCTGTTCTGTCCACTGTTCTATCCTATCAAAATAAAGTCATAAAAAGCCCCCAAAAAATAACAAAAAAACATTCATCATTTGCTGCTAGTTGTAGTTTTTCTTGAGTATCAGATGGGGACTCTGAATCGGCAGATATTCAGTATTGAAAAATCAGACAGATATCAGGGGTCAAAAATGCTGATCAGGACATCTTTATTATTCAGACTTTAGTGCTAAAAATAAGATATAAAGAAGTGATTGTATTTCCTTTTTTTGCAGTGGGAACAGATTAGATTTGAATCAGTGTTTCCAATTCTAAGGACTTTAGCTTCTATACATGGGCAGCAACCCAACCACTGAGCTATACTGGTGCCTCACATGGCTTTACTGTGAAACCTTGGAATGGACACTGAAACTCAGATTTAAACCTCCACCTGCTAACGTGATGTAACAGACCTGATGCTGAGTTTACTGGTTATAAAGTCTCTGAATCCCACCAATAAAATACACACTGAGTATTCTAGAAAACCTGCACAGGTGTTCTTCTGCAGCTGAGTGAACAGCAGCTGACAGTCATCACCATCCATGATGAGCCCAGTGTTCCCAGCAGGACTCCAGGTGCACCAGTACAGACAGTAGAGACAAGGTTAAAGAGAAATAAAAGAAAAGAAGATAAATTAAAGAAGAGAGCAGCACCTCTGAGGGTCTCAAACCCAATGCTGAAGGAGGCTAACACCCCCCCACACACACACACACCCCTACCCCCCGCACACACACACACACACACACACAAACGTAACCAGAGAAGAGAGATATTCTGGGGCCACTATTCAGAGAATCTCAAGACTCTACTGTAGACCCCTCTACACACACTTACACACACACACACACACACACACACACACACACACACACACACACACACACACACACTCACACACACTCACACACACACACACACACTGTGACCCCTTCTGTGTGTGTGTGTGTGTGTGTGTGTGTGTGTGTGTGTGTGTGTGTGTGTGTGTGGTATTCCAGGACTGTACGACCCGGTCAACCTGAGAGGAGCTACCAGGAATTCTGTTTACTCCTCTGAAACACTCCTCCAGCCTCTATCTCTCTCTCACACACACACACACACACTGTGACCCACTTAAAGGAGCATACCAACCAGTGTTGGAATATTTGGAGAGCTAATAATTGGAGGAGTGACCCTTTAATGTGTGACTCTGGATTTTATGATCTCAGATCTCACAGAAAGTCTGAAAACTGAAGTTCAGTGTGTGTGTGTGTGTGTGTGTATGTGTGTGTGTGTGTGTTTGTTTGTGTGTGTGTTTGTGTGTGCGCGCACGCATTAAGCAGATTGACAGTAGACACTCCTGCAGCTTGCTGACATGAGACACGAGTAGAAGTGGTAGAGCGACCTTGACTTTAATCAGAGAGAGGGAGATGCTGACTGATGCAACCAGTGAGCAACTCAGTGCAGCTGTTTGAACATCGACTCTTATCTGATTGGTTACTCCTGCCTCACGTTCGGCCAATCAGAGTGCAACAAATAATCACACAGAGTTAATGTTAAAGTTTGAGGCATTTCTTTCTTCTTTGTGGGATTTATTCTGCTTTTCACGTCAGAAACACAGATGATGTTTTTATTTGTAGTCTGACCTAAACTTTTTTTTTTCCCTCTTGGATAGAATAAAACGTTTGTTTTCATCCTGATTTAAAGAAAACTGTTCTCCTCTTAGCTACAGATAAAATAACTGCTCCTTTTCTTACCATCTCTTTCTTCCTCTTCCTCTTCTTCTTCATGATGATGATGATTTCATCTCTCCATCCTCTTCCTCATGCTCCACTTCTCAGAGGAAGCTGACCTTGTAGTAACAGGAAAGAAGCAGGCTCAGGGTACAGGATGCTGATTTACAGCCTGACCTACTGGGCCATGGCATGTGTGTATATGTGCGTGTGTGTGTGTGTGTGTGGAGGGGGATGACGGATGAGTTCACATCTCAGTCAGGACGACTCAGTGTAGCGCCACAGTGCTGCACTGAGTTTCAGGCTGGACGTGGAACACCAAGTCACTGAGTTTATCATGATTGAAACCTGGTCAGGAAACTCTGGCAGGGTCTACATTAAGATTACTCTGTGTTCGTCTGCTCTCTGCTGTCTTTATAATGTTTAACCTTTGACCCCGAGCTGCAGCGTTTCTCATGCTGTGGTTCTGTTTGTTTCTACTCACACCTCCCACTGAGGTCCCTCTGACTCTAAACTCCCTCCAACTGTTCTGATCACACTGATTTGTGAAAAGAAAAAACAGCGTCCTGTTCGTCTGTGAGTTAGATTTCTCTTGGATCGAGCAGCAGTCTGAAGAAAGAGCTCTTGAATCTGTTTGTGTCTCAAATTTGTGAGTCTTTTACCTCTTTAACAGAGCAAAGCACCTACTACATCCGGGCTTATGGTTTAGCCTTTATCTTGTGTTTCAGCCTTTAGCTCCTGTTTAAGCCTTCAGACCGTGTTTTTGCCGTAAGCTTTTGTTTTCTTTTTAGCTTGTGTTTCAGCCTTTATCTTGTGTTTCAGCCTTAGCTCATGGTTTAGCCTTAGCTCATGGTTTAGCCTTTAGCTGGTTTTTAAGCCTTTAGCTTGTGTTCTGTTTTCATCAAACCAAACATTTTTGATTTTAATTTTTTTTCTCAAACAAAGTGGCGATGAAGACAGGTGGGCTCCAACTTGGCTCCTCAAAAAAGCTGAAAAACTGAACCGAAGAACGTGATTGGAGCACTAGCATTGGATGAGCACCTGGTGGGAAAAGGGTATCAGATGCATATTTGTACATGCATCCAAAGTTAAACTGATTCAGATCTCTGCTTCCAAACCTCTGAGGTGTGTTTGCTGAAACATCCTCACACCTCAGAGTAAAGTGATTTTTAGCAGAGTAAGAGACAAACCTTAAAGTGTTCTGTTTTAAACCTCAGCTCGCACACCAAGTGTGAGTTTTAACACTTTGTTCTCGTCTCAGTGACCTGTAGAGACTGAAACAGGATCCAGGAGATGTTTTCATTCTCTCTGTTACTGAAGTGTGGGGTAAAGAGGTTAGAAAAGCAGCTTCATGGGATTAAAAATGATCAAACATCTGCAGAGTCACTGCACTCTGATGGACTTTAAAAATAGTTGAAACACTGGAAATCTGCATCAAACATCCTGCAGAAACATCTTCCACAGAGAGGAGCGGACACCAGGTCTCAGATTCTTTTAATAAACTCACAGGAGAAGAAACGAGATCTCCATCCTCTGAGGAGGGAAGGAGATGAAGAAGAAGTGAGAAGAGCGGAGGTAGCACCTCATCTGAAGGTGAGAAGAGGGTGAGGATGAAGTGTGAAGGAGGCACAGAGGAGGAGAAGTGGAGCTGTTTGAAGGATGGAGTCACGACTGGGGTTTGGTACGGCCTCAGTGGTATCAAATCCTGATCTTTGGCTCTAACAGCCAGTGAGAAACAGAACAAAGGAGACGAGGGGGGTTTCATTCAGGGTCAGGTCTGAGCTGAATCCTGATGGTCTCTGTGAAGAGCTGAGTCGTCTCATAGACGTGCAGCAACATTAAAATAGGTTCCATCAGCAGGCGAGTCCGGTTCCTGCAGGGTCACAGTCGGTCGATTAGTTCCTGCTCAATTCATCCCATTGACCCGACGTGCTGGGTATCAGAGAGAGAGAGAGAGAGAGAGAGAGAGAGAGAGAGTGTGTGTGTGTGTGTGTGTGTGTGTGTGTGTGTGTATAATGATGGCATTCAGACCTAGCTGACCTGGTTCTCGGGGACACAGCAGCATCTCTGTCTGACCTGCAGCTGCAGACTGAACAGCCTCCAGGCTCCACAGTCACTGGACTGGATCAGATGATGGGGACACAAAGTCACAGACAAAAACCTCTATATCCTCCTGAGGTGTCTCAACACTGGATGTGAGAGACTAGTCCATGTTCAGAGGGGGTTTCCTGTCCCAGCAGAGTCGGGGTGATGTTCAGTCCATCAGTTTGTTTACGATCTGCATCCCTCAGGATGTCTCAGTGTCTGTCTGCACGCTGTGCTGCTCAGATCAGGGATCTTTAAGGACGTTATGAGTTTAACTTCTTTACATTTCATTCGTTTTTATATTAAGGAGTTTTGAGTTTCATTGTTTGCTGAGATTTTGCTGATCTGCTCGATTTTGGTGATCAGAACTGAGTCTGAGTGGTCTGAAGTCTTTTCTTATTATCTTTTAAAAGTTTGTTGAGGAAAAAAAAGAACACCACTAAAACAGTTGTTATCTCACGGTTGCTGAAAAAGTATTTTTTATTTGATTTGTTTTACGTCTTTTCATCCTAAAGACCCATCCAGAGATGTAAACGGTGACTCCTTTAATCTGTCAGTAAATGTAAAGGAGTTAAAAGACCTGAATTCAGAGGATTTCTTTTAAACTTAAAAGTCTCTCAGAGGGCTCTGTGACCGGTTCAGGTTCCTGGAACTAATTTTGAACCGACCGGCATCTTCAAAACAGAAAAAAAATAAATAGTTCAGGGCCTGAAAAGTTTTTTCATGGCTGAAACCAAAAAAAAGTTGTTTGCAACTCTTGAATTCTGACATCATTTGTGAGCATGTCAATCTTTATTTCAATCTTTCAATCTTTCAGTCTTTCAGTCTAGTGCCAATTCATAACAGATGTCATCTCAAGACAGGTCAAGACCTGATAATGATAATAATAGTGTCTTTGTTTTGATAAAGGGAGCAGGAAGTCGAGGAAATAGAGAAGAGGAGTGTGCTGTTCACTTTTTATACTTTGGAGGGTTCTGTATGTTCATTTTATTTATTTACAGTCATGTTTGTTTTATTGACGTGTCTTTATTTACATTTTATACCAAGGAAGACATGACACTTTTTGTTCTACAGCAACCGTCTGCTGTTTGATTTTATTTTCAGTTATATTGCAAAAAAGGCTGAAAAAGCCCATTCAGCCCATTAGCCCATGTGGGCAAAAACCCCCTGAGCGGGCAGCCCGGGTTCAGGTCCAACCTGTGGCGTCTTTCCTGCATGTCACTCCCCACTCCCACCCTGTTTCCTCTTCCATCCACCGTCTTGTCCTCTCAAAATTAAGAGCCCAAAAAAAACCCCACAACACTTTGCTAACAAACTCTAACATGTCACCTCTCTAAACCGTTCTGTACATATATAACAGTTCATAGTAACTCAAAGAGCCGGCTGAACATGGAGTGGAAATTAAAGATATGTTCAGCTGAGCAGGCCCCGCATGTTGTACAAAAATTATACAATATCCAAACGTTCGTCCTGTTCTTCACACAGAGTCAACAACTCAAGCAGTGCAGCTCTCACTTCAGCTACCAATGAAGCCCTCCCACTTTTGTTCCATTTAAACTGGTTTGAGGGGGGTCTGGTTTGCTAGAAAGCACTAAGTTTCTGAGAATCCAGATCCAGAGCCGTGCTGGTGTAAAAGTCCTCTAGGAGGACTATCAGTTTGGTGTTGCTCACAGTGACCCCACAGTGGTCAGAAGTGGTAGTGTTTTTAACAGGATGAAGACTTGTTCAGCATCAGCTTTTTTTAGGTCCTCTTATACTTTCTGTCTCCTGGTCTGACGGCGCTGGTTCTGGTGCTGACTTCACTGTTACTGCAGAATAGGGAGTGGTTGGCGCTCTCTGTCCTCCAAACACGAGTTTCTCACCTGTGCAGCCTCACTATTTGAAACTTTAAGTTGGCCTTTTTGTTGGGTTGCATCCCTCAGAGATGTTTCTGCTCTTCAGACAGATATCAGATAAAGTCTCTTCTCTCTGGGTTAATTCAGAAAAATGAGCCCAAAAATCTGTTTTCTAGTTGTTTGCTCACAGGTAACCAGTCTAAAGTCTCTGTCAGGACTTCCTGTTTGGTGTTGAGTACAGTGACCACTGTGGTCAGAATCAATACTGTTTCTAACAGGATAAAGACTCCATTCCCCATGTCGGAAGATGTGACTCTTGCCAAGATGAGCAGATTTACTCTTTAACTCTTCTTTGTTCAACCCAACTTTACCCAGGATGCAAAGCGAGGAGGTAATGTGTTTATTTGTAGTTTTGTGGAGCTGTAGTTTGAAACATGTCATCAAAGGAACTTAAGGTTTAAATACTTTTTCTCTCTGATACATCTCATCTCTGCTCAGCTGTCCGGTCTAATGAAGGCAAAAGAAGTATTAAAAACATCACCAGATACTGTATTTAAAATGAAAACTGCTAATGTCAGAGTTTGTATATGTCTCTTTTTCTTTTGAACGTCCTCATCCTGGAAAGTTTTTGTTCTCTTTGTGGTTCAAAAGATTCTCAGCAGCTGGTTCAGACTTCTTCATCAACCTGTCAGAAACAAATCCATCAAGACTCCACGTGTGTTATTATCCTATTAAATCAACTTTACACTACAGTCATTAGAGAAGCAGAAAGAGACAGAGTGAGACGGAGAGAGAGAGAGAGAGAGAGAGAGAGAGAGAGAGAGAGAGAGAGAGAGAGAGTCTGCAGAGGAGGAAGAGAGAATGAAGAGGAGAGAGACGGAGGGATGGGGTGAGGAGAGGAGAGACTGAGGTGTCAGTGGTGCATTGCAGTGCTCACTACCCCACCCTAAACACACACACACACACACACACACACACACATACACACACATACACACACACACACATTAACACATGCATGTTTACTGTGTGTGTGGGATGGAGGACTCCTGAGCAGGAGGACAAACCATCTCAAAGACTCTGGAACTGCAAAGTTTAACTCCAATGTTCATCATTCATATGTGTATGTGTGTGTGTGTGTGTGTGTGTGTGTGTGTGTGTGTGTGTGTGTGTGTGTGTGTGTGTGTGTGTGTATGTGTGTGTGTGTGTGTGTGTGTGTGTGTGTGTGTGTGTGTGTGTGTGTGTGTGAGAGAGAGAGAGAGAGAGAGAGGTGTTGTTGGACCTCTAGGCTGACAGGCTGAGCCCTGCTGAACTCTCCCCCAGGAGGGAGTGCTCTGTGTGGGGGACAGAGAGGAGACCATCTGGCCCCTCCGGGAGCCTGTGGAGCTTCTGCTGCAGAGAGAGTGGGCTCTGAATCAGGCCTGTGTCCACCCTGCTGGAGTGTCCTTGAGCAAAGGGACATGTTTAGAGTCTCTGTCAGTGAGAGAGCTGCTGGTGTGCTGACCTCTGACCCCTGAGTGTGTTGAGTTCTGGGCTCGTCTTGTCAGGTTGAAGAGATTTGAGCTGATGCTGAGAGTCTCTGAGGTGCAGAAATAGTTTCCTATAAATTCAGTTTGATGGTTCTCACTCCCGAAACATTTTCATCAAAATTCAAATGTTTAGTGCAACAAGAGAAGTATGAAGTCTCATATAGTGAGCTGCTGCTTTTGGATTGAAGTGATCTGAAGTGTCATGTTTCTTATTTGCAACCCTTAGAGAAAAAATGACTGTTCAAATCAAGGTTTCAAAATTATGGGAATTTTTAAATTTAGAAAATTTCCATGGGAATCTTCTGGAAATTTGGGGGAATTTATAATAACTGTATTTACCTGGTCATTTACATGCATAGATAGTAAATATTTTGGGTTGTCATAAGCTGACATACAAACGTGTCTAATGAAATATTTTTAAATCAAGTTGATAACAAGAAAATAAAAAGAAAATTCCAAAGTTTCCGAAGCAAAATTTCCCAGGTATAATTAGAAAAATTTGTTAAAGTTGACGGCAACAAAACCCTGAAAATATCAAATATTCCTGTGCTAAAATTTCCATGGAAATATTCCAGAAAGTTTCCTGAAATTTACCAGAAATTTCCCATTCCTTTGCAGCCCCAAATGTTAGGACACGAAACTGTGAGCTGTGAATTAAAAGTGCGTCTGAAACAGGTAAAAGAGTTGTTTCAAAGCTCCTCCAATCTGCTGGGTGCACATTTCTGCTCTTTAAGACCAAACACTAAGGACTGAAGCCTGCTCTTATTTGTAGGTTTGACTCCATATTCCTCTTGATTTCAGATTCTATGGTCCTCAGTTCATCCATCTCTCTGACAGATTGTCTACTCTCTCTCTCTCTCTGTTTGTTTCAGGAGGAACCAGAGACATCGGCTCAGCCCTCACCAGGATGTGCATGAGGCACCGCAGCATTGAGGCCAAGTTCCGCCAATTCTCCATGTGAGTGTGTGTGAGCATGTGTATGTGTGTGTGTGAGCATGTGTGTGTGTGTGTGTGTAGAACAGGTGTAGCATCTCCTCCCAGCTCTCCATGGTAACCTGCTCCTCCTCTTCCTCCTCCTGCTCCAGCTCTCCATCCTCCATCTCTCTTTAACCTGTTCAGTCCCATTTTTCATGTTCAGCCTCCTTCAAACATCCACATTTATTGTTTCTCTCTGTAACTGTTGTTGAATAAATCTCTGGATTTCCTGAAAAAAAAAAACTCCTCCCGCTCTCTATCCAGCATCCTTTCCTTCTCTTCCTCGCTCTTCTCCCTCTTCCTCTCCCTACGTGAGTCCATTATCGCTCCCTGAGTGGAGGAGAGAGTCAGTCAGGCTGAAAGGAGATGATGAGACCTCCAGCTGAGTCAGTAAACAGAGCAGTACCCTGTTCCTCTTCCTCACAGATATCTGTTTAACTCTTCATCCTGACGCAGAATATAAACCAGTAGCTGAGAGTGAGAGAGAAACTGATTTAATGTCACCTTTCTTTGTCTGGAAAACCTCCAAACAAACTGGTTCATTTTTAACCTCCGTCCCCCTGCTGGCTGTCAGGGAGAATGCAGGTTTTCATTAAGGCTTAACGGATCATTACTCGTTAAAAATCCAAGTTCAGTGTCAGCATTTATTCAAAGTATACACTACCAGTCTGAACTTTACTGAAATTCAAGCAGCTGGAGTCCAGTGGAGAGCTTTAAATGGTACAAAGTAAGAGCTGAACTATCAGAGGTTTAAGCAATGGAGGCTGATCAGTCCTCGAAACTAGGTACCATCAGATCCTTCAGGTGTCCTCAGACTTCTTGGTTCCTTCAACCATCTCTGTGTGTATGAAGTAGATCTGAACACACCGTGGGACCAGACCCTCATGCTGAACTTATTGAACAGTATTGTCCTGCAGAAAGTCAAGGAACACTCTAAAAAATGATCAGGGAAAGATAATTCACGATGAAAGAGAGACAGAGCATCAGCAGATTTACAGAAACAGGTCTGTACTCCAGAGAAATGAAGTCAAAGTAAGTCAAGGTGAGCTCAGGGAGGAGAGTTTCCTTCAGCATCCAAAGACTCTCAGAAACTGGGACAGGACACTCTGACTGGAAGAGGTCCAACACAGCCAAAACCAAACCAGAACCAGAAGACCAGTTTCTGAGAGTCCACAGCTTCAAGCTTCACAGCTTCAAAGAGGTGGTAGAGTCCCAGTCTGAGTTTGAGTTACTGTGAAGAGAAGACTTTGAGATGCAGCTCTGACAGGTCAGAGTGCAGAAAGAAAGACCTCCATCACTAAGACAGAGTCAGAGTCAGAAGAAGAGGCTGGACTGGACCATCAAAGACCACCAATGGACTACTGAAGACCCCAAGATGGATTTGGACTCATGAACCAAAGTCTGAAATCTTTGCTTCATCATGGGGAACTTTGTATGCTGTACGTCGAGTAGGCGAAGGAGAGGACGGTTCCTCAGTGTGAGACATCAGATGGAGACATGGAGGAGGAAGCATGAGGGTCTGGATTCAGGGTCTCTTTAGTTTTGAGCTCCAAACATGATCCTCTTCATTCATCCAATTTCTACTCAGATCATCTCCTGACATTTCACAGGACACACTGACCGAACACCAACAGAAACTAAAGCTGTGTGTGTGTGTGTGTGTATGTGTGTGTGTGTGTGTGTGTGTGTGTGTGTGTGTGTGTGTGTGTGTGTGTGTGTGTGTGTGTTTGCAGGGTGTTTCTGGACTGTTTGATCAACCCTCTCCAGGAACAGATGGAGGAGTGGAAGAGGGTCGCCAACACATTGGACAAAGACCATGCCAAAGGTTCACAACACACTCAAACACACACTCAAACACACACACACATAGCGTTCAGATTTCTCTATTAAAGCATCTAATGCCTCCTCACGCTCCGTCCTACCTCTGTGTGTGTGTGTGTGTGTGTGTGTGTGTGTGTGTGTGTGTGTGTGTGTGTGTGTGTGTGTGTGTGTGTGTGCGTGTGTGTGTGTGTGTGTGTGTGTGTGTGTTTTCATACAGAGTATAAGAAGGCCCGACAGGAGATCAAGAAGAGATCCTCAGACACTCTGAAGTTGCAGAAGAAAGCAAAGAAAGGTTAGAACTCTCTGTTTATCCAGACCCAGTTACTCAACGCCATCAGAAAGATGCTTCAGAGAGAAATGAGTGTGTAATTAAACTCTGTGTGTGTGTGTGTGTGTGTGTGAGAGAGAGAGAGAGAGAGAGAGAGAGGAGGAATGTGTCCCAGTGTGAGTCAGTCATAATTAAAGGCTTTTTGTGGTTTTTATGGGATTATAAAGTTTTATCAAAGTGATTGAACACAATGAAGAGATTTAAAGTTAACATCCTCTCCTTCTTTCACAACTTTCTCCTCCTCCTTCTCGTCCTGTGGCATCCAATCACGCTCTGCTCCATTCAGCTGATGTTTATGGTGAGTTATTAAAAACTCTCAGCTTTGTTTGACGGTCTTAGTCTATGATTCTGAAAACACTGACTCTCATTTAAATGAGCTGTTAGCTGAAGAAACTTCTCTGAAAAGCTTTGTTTGGAAAAATCTGAGTTCAGGAATTCACAAAGTTTAACTGAGATCATTTGTTTTCACAGAGCCAGTCTTTATTCATACTACTCACAATAAGTTAGGGATGTTGTGAGGTCCTCAGTGGATTTCATACATAAGGTGTTTGTTTGACTTCAGTGATTTTGTAATGGTCTCACTGTGAACAGTGAGCCTTACATGTTGGGGCAAATACCAAAAAATACAAAAAGACCCTTTACAATGTGGCATCAATTTCAACATTCTGGGGGTATATAAAGCTGGTATTGTCAGTAAGTCATTCCCAGTTCATCATTCAAGCAGCCATGAACACACCACATCACTTAACAGACGAGCAGCACCACCTGGCCACAGCGCTCCTTCAGGTCAGTAGCAGACAGTCAGATGTTGCTGGTGAACTTGGTGAGTCTCAAAGTGTCATCAGCAGACTTGCAGCAAGACACAGAACTACTGGCAGTGTTGGTGACAGACCCAGGAGTGGAGCCCCATGAGTGATGGACCATAATGATGACCAGTACCTAAGGATCTGTGCACTCAGACTACTACCTACTACCTACTCCAAAGTTTAGCCGCTCGACTGCAGGAACTCTCTCCAAGAACTTCCTGGAGTTCCTGGTTTCCTGGAGCTTCCGGTTAAAAAAAAAAGTTTCTTGAGCTGAGGTGGAAATATAGAGTTCAGAGTGTCTTGTCACTTCCATTTTTTTCTGACACATCTGTCTTTGAATCACATCCAGATCTCTGAAGTCAGTTCAAACATGTTCCCATGTTGTTGTTTAGCTGTTTGTGTGACTCATGAGTGAACACAACAAAGAGCATGGCCAAGTAAAGAGGAGCTTATTGCATAAAACATTATCACCAAACAGTTGAACCGCAACTGAAAAACAGCAGAGACTCATCACACAAATATTTACAACATCAGAGCCTGAAATAGAGGGAGCAATAAATTATAGGACAGAATCATCTTTATTACTTCATGAGTGAAGGTTACATAATTCAGACTATGAATAACAAGAAGTCTGATCACAGTTTATCCAGCCGAGAACATGTAGAAGTTTGTTTTTAACCCTCAGAGATGTTTAAGTGGTCCTGATATCAGAGCTCAGGAACAGTGAGGTCTGATGGTCCACAGTTTTCTTTAGACTGAAATAACTCAACAATCATACAGTGGATTGGAATGAAATTTGGTAGAACCATTCATTCTCCTCAGAGGATTAACCAGTTTCATTTTCGGTGTTCCTATGACTTTTCTTATAGCCCCACCATGTGGTTGAAATGTGTGGGTTTTTAAGAGGAATGGCTTCACAATCACTTGATGGATTGTCGTGACATTTGGTTTATAGTCCAAAGAGGACAAACTGAGATGATCTCTGTGATCAAAACTTGTGGTGCAGTGGTTAGAGGTGCTGCTTCACAATGAGAGGGATACTGGTTTGATTCCCAGGCTTTGAAGGAGCCTTTCTGAGTTGAAAAAAATAATGTCTGCACACAATAAACTACATTTAGTACATTTTTCTTCCCCCATTGACAAATTTTTGTATTCATTACGAACAATTCAGGTGCTGTTTTACTCTTTTAAATCTTGTATTAAGACACTTTACAGGTGAAAGTGGCTCAGATAAAGTCTAAAAAGACAACATATTTCTAACACTTGATTTCAGTTTTTGTAGTGTGCCACTGGTTTTATGCAGGAAAACAGTCTGTCTTAAGAATAAGGGGAAAGCATCACGTATAACTTGGTGAGAGTTTAGCCATCATTTATTCATTTTAAAATACAGCTGCTGTACATAATCTCCTCTTGGATGACTTTCAAGCCTCAGTCTTGTTTCACAAACTGTCCGATTATAAATTCTGGCAGTTAATGGAAAAAGAAGTCAAATGCTAATCATTAGCTTTACAAGAAGAGAAAAATATGAGAGACTTCATTACACCATACGGCTGCCACTAACAGTTCTAGTTATTGTTTTAATGAAGAGAGACTTCATGATAAGCTCTCTGATCAGCTAAGAATGAAAACATCATGTTTTTGGTGGTAAGAGACACCATCATGTTACCTTCATGGACTCAAAGGGGAAGAAAAGCTGAGAGCAGGACAGGGAAGTCTGAAAAGTGAGCTGAAAGAAGGCTGAAAGCTGAACTAAAGAACACACAGCAGAAGAGTGTTGCATGCAAACATGCAGAGATCAGTCACATTTGGAGTATTGTATGACTTAAAAAAGGATGAGTCAGTGTCATTGTTAAGCTCTGCCCCCTGAACCACAAGAAAACACCAGAACAAGTTGTGAGCTCTGAGAACGAGTCTTTCCCATCTGATTAATCAGTCTGAAAGAAGTTTTACAAGAGTGGAAACAAGAGCCTGCTGTTCTGAAGACTCAAAGGGTTCCAGACCTGAATCCAGACTTTAAGCTTGAACAAACAGGACCCAAGACTGACCCTAGAGGAACCTCAGATGTGGTCTGGACGCTTTTGAGTCTGTTATTAACAAAGGAGAGAGACGCTGGCTCTGCTGCAGGATGACTATCAGGAGGGAAGGAGAGAAATGAAGTAGAAAGGAAGACAGAGAGGGAAACAGCTGCTGAGCTGGACTGAATGTAACAAAAGAGAGAGAGTGAGAAAGATAGAGAAGAATTTAGATTTCTAGATAATAGTGATTCCATAAAAGAGAACGCTACTATTTTCCTCCTCTTGCTTTCTGCCATTATCTGATTTGTTAAACCACTAAAATGAGCCTTTCACCTCACAGACCAACTGATCAAAACGTTTTGTTCTAAAAACAGCACCAGATCTAAAGCACACATGCTGGAATGACGAGGTCATGAAAAGTTGAAATGGCAGGGCCTCACACACCAAGGTGTGCCCATAGCTCTAACCCTGATAGGTCTTCAGAGAGCTGGCTAATCAGAGAAAAAGGGGTTTGTGGAGCGGGGAGCGTTAAAGGCTGCTCATGCTTTCTGCACAAACACACGTAAATTGGACTCAGGAGATCCACACAAGAGACCGCGTCTGGCTGTTATGCTTTTCACACTCTGCGCAGTGTTCATTCCTAAACTGCAGGGGGCGGTGTATCGCAAACACACATCTACCACAGTACTAAACCAGAGAAGAAGAAGTTTACACTATTTACAACATTTTTTCACAAATTCCTCTTCTCTGCCAAGTTTATCCGCAATTTCACACCAGGAATTGTTCATCCCACAGTTATAACAGTGATCTCTGTGTGGTCAACCATATAGATGCAAGTATTTGTTGTACTTTAGATACAAGGAGCCCCTGCTCATGTGTGCATCTCTGCGGGGAAGTCAGAAATTTTCGGTGGTGCGCAATGTAGAAATTTTCAATGTGAAAAGGACTGCACAAGGGAGCGAGACTGTTAATATGACGTCATTCGTCCACACAAAGCTGCGTGGACCTCAAGAGTCAGCAGCTAAAACAAAGTGTTTCAGACAGAGGCTAAAATAAAAGTTTTCTAAAACACCAGGGAGAGAAATAGAGGGATTTATTTGAGCTGTAAGTCTTATAAAGATACTACGGGGGCACCAGAGGGACAGAAAAGAGACGGAAAAAGCACAATACCCCCTCTTTAAAGTTAAAAAGGTTGTATTAATATTTATGCAGATATAGAGGGATTACTTGTTTATGGATGTGTTTGCAACTTGACTGCAGAAGCATTGCCGAGTATAATGGTTTGTCAAATGACATGGTGTTTTTCTATAAAGTGACGCTGAAGAATTGAAGGTTTTAAACACTTGTTTGAGAGGGTCTCCAGACACAGGACGCATTTTGGGCAATCATGGTCATTTTTCTGTATGGCCTTGAAGCCGTACTTAATGTATGCTGCCTCATATTTTCCAATTTTAGTTGGCCATGAGTTGTTAGATTTTTTTTTGCAGCAGAATCATCCAGAGCAGGGCTGTTGGACTGCTCCTGTGGTCTTTTTCCTGTCAAAAATCTTTTCATTTGTGCTAACTAGCAGCTTGATAACAGGCGCAAACCGCTAGTCGAAACAGATGATGACTTTGTGATGCAAGAACTGTCACACGAGGTGCAGTTAAGTAAAATCGGAAACTTGAGAATCTGACAATTACGACAGTTTACGTGTTGTACGTTCAGGACAAATGGTTATATAAAAAGAATAATAAAATAGAAAAATAAAAATAATTTGATTCTGTTTTTCCCCTTTACTCCAATTTCCTGAGGCCCCCCTAGAGCCCCCTGGTGGACCCCCGGCCCCCACTTTGAAAACCACTGGTTTAGGCTGCTGTGTGTGTAAATCTCTGTGTGATATACCGGGTCATCAATAAGCTATATATAAGCAGCTCATGGGGGCTTTTTTGTGTGATGCACAAGTTCACTAAAACGTGCTAGTTTCCTTTAAGACATTGAAATTACGAGAGGTTTAATTCATCAGTAAACCCCATAGCAGGTGATTCAACCAGGAAGCAGATATCAGAGAATAAAACATCAGGCAGTTGAGTTGAATCATTAATCTACTCTTTAATAAGAATCAAATCCTATTAGAGCAATTTTGAAATTTATTTATCCCTTTCAATTGCCTGTAATGAATCAATCAATACAGTTTACACCAATCCAGGTGACATCACATCGTTACTTGGCGAGAAAAAGCAATCACAAGCAACGAGATGAAGTGGTTTGAAAGTAAAATCTGTCCACCTAAAAAAAAAAAAAAAAAACAGCGCTAAGACGAAGGTAAATGTAATACAAACAGGTTCTCTGATCAGCTAAGAATGAACCAGCCACAACTATTAAATCAGTCACACATAGTGCATCTAAAGCAATACAGTGATCTTACCTATACACAGTATGTCAGTCGCCTTGCCTTGAACTGAGGAATGTTGAACACTAACTTCGTACAGTCAGTGAGAGCCAGGAAAGCAGCTGATACAGTGTGGAATCTAACAACAGAGCTGAACGCTGCTTCTGCTGACCAAAGCACAGCTTCATGATGACAGAGGTTGTAAATGAGTCGTTCCTGAATGTTGTGACATCATCAAGGGCAGAAAGCTCTCTGCCCTTGATGATGAACATTCTAGAAGCTCATTGATGGAGCTGCAACATAAAGGCCGTGTAGAGCTTTAAAAACAAGAACAAGGACTTTAACATCACTTCTTAAAGAAACAGGGAGCCAGAGCAGAGTTTGAAGGAGCAAATAAGGGCCAAGATGCTCTATGTAAACACAAAACATTTGCCTCAAACAGTCATTTAGAGGATTTTATGGATTTGTGGTCTGTCAGAAACCTGTCTTGCAGGTTCATGATCTGATGTTTTCTTACACTTGCTTCTACAACTGAAGGGTTGAGAGGACAGAGGAGGAGGAGGAAATGAAAGAGAAGAAACATCTACCGTTCGACTCAGTCAGGAGGAGAAAGATGGAGAGACAGAGGAAGAGAGGGGGAACACAAACAGGAAAGAGAGCTGGCATCTGTCACACTGTGAATTCTTTGGAAAACCTCCTCCTCCTCCTCCTCCTCCTCCTCCTCCTCCTCCTCTCTCAGAAGAAGAATCTACTCAGCCCTCTCTCTCTCTGTTTATCACCGGAGCTACTGCCAGGAAAAGTCTGAGCTGTGACAGAAGTCTGATCAGGACCAAACCACAGGACCGGACTCTGGATCTGACCGAGGGGAAACAGACTTTAATTACACGTTAGAGAGACGATTAGATTTCCATACAATCGACTTTAAGAGCAGAGAAAGACGCTCAGGAGATCAATAAAAGCAGGATCACAAATCAAATGTATAGAAGCCCACAGAGGGGAACATACCACAACGCATTGGAGGGGAAAAAAGAGATTTGAATGCATGAAGTTACAGGAATGAGTTATAAATCTTTAAAAATAAAGTCATAAGGTCAGAGGGTGAGAGAGCAGCGAGCCGCCTGCTTTAAAGGCTTTATGAATACCTGAACTCTGAGGCTCTGATTCAGTGAAGTGTCTGTGGTTAGGGTCTGGGTCAGGGTTCAGGTCTGTGTGAGGTTTTAAATGTTGTTTTGGAGCTCAGATGAAGAGTCTTTGAACAGACTGAAGCTCTGTTTACTGAAGTTTCACAGATAATAAAAACTCTCTGCACTCTGACCCCCTCATTCCTACCTTCAGACCTTCAGACACCTGAAGATCAGATTTCTGAGTGTAATTAAATGACAGATCAAGTCTGTCAGTAAACCTGATGTCTCATAACTTAAAGACAGGAGCAAACACTGCAAAAAGTCCAAACTTATCCAGAGTTTTTGTCTTTTTTCTAGTAGAAATGTCTTTAAGGGCTTAATTAAATCCTGATTCACATCACAAGTCCAGAGAAATATCTTATTTTAAGATTTAAAAGCTCACACTTAAATTGCTCATAATGAAGAAAGAAAAACCTGCAAATGGAATTGGAAAGATTTACATTTTAGGTTTCTTATATTCAAACAATTTTCTTACTTAAAAAAACTAAACATGTCAACATTTCATATTCCATTTGTAGGTTTTTTTTTTGCTTATTATGAACCCCTCATCTTATACTCTGACATTTTTTGTACTTGTCAAGTGAATATGATGTATTTTAAGCATGATAAGATTTTTTTTTTTTTTTACCAGAAATTGGACAAAATCAATTGTTTATCTATGTTGGTTCAACCGCTCAGCTCAGCTCTTTTACCTGAAGCCCTATTTAAAGTTTTTAACAGTTATCAAAAATGACGTAAAACTGTTGGTAAAAAGGAAAACCATGGTTAGCATAGCTTAGCACAAAGACTGGGGAAAAAGGGAAACTGCTAGCTGAGATGTAACACTTCCAAAATCCAAATAGACATTTAATGTTTTTAAACTTTGCATGACAAAGTAAGTCTTTGATGTTTTTGTCAGTCCGGTTATGAATTTGTCTTGATCTTTTTTCCCCCTGCAGGCCGCGGGGACCTGCAGCCTCAGCTGGACAGCGCCATGCAGGACGTGAGCGATAAATACCTGCTGCTGGAGGATACAGAGAAACAGGCGGTGAGGAAGGCGCTGGTGGAGGAGAGGAGCCGCTTCTGCTGCTTCGTCTCCATGCTGAGGCCTGTTGTGGTCAGTCTGACACACACACACACACACACACACACATACAAGGAGAGAGAGAGAGAGAGAGAGAGAGAGAGAGAGAGAAAGAGACAGAAAACACTGTGTCAGAACTTCATTCAATTTTTAATTTTTTGTCTTTGATTTCTTTGTTGTGTGTGTGTGTGTGTGTGTGTGTGTGTGTGTGTGTGTGTGTGTGTGTGTGTGTGTGTGTGTGTGTGTGTGTGTGTGTGTGTGTGTGTGTGTGTATCAGGAGGAGGAGATGTCCATGCTAGGAGAGATCACTCACCTTCAGACTCTGACTGATGACCTGAAGACTCTGACCATGGACCCTCACAAGCTGCCGGCCTCCAGCGAGCAGGTGTCCCTCTCTTCATCCTCCTCTTCCTCCTCATCCTCCTCATCATCCTCTTCCTCCTCATCCTCCTCATCCTCCTCATCCTCTGCCTTCTTCTGATTCAGAGTTTATTGAGTGTAACCTCAGTTAAGTCCTCATGTCTGTCTGTCTCCTTCCAGGTGATCGTGGACCTGAAGGGCTCTGAGTGCACCTGGACCTACCAGACTCCACCCTCGTCTCCAAGCACCACTGTCTCCAGGAAGTCGAGCATGTGCAGGTTGGTTACCATGAGTTCAAATTCTGCTTTAATCACAGCAAACCTCCAAAAAGGAGCTGATAATTTATCCAGTCTACACTCTGCTGCCCCCTGTGGTTGGAAAGGAAACTGCACATGAAAAAAAACTCTTTTGGATCCATATCAGAGTTTTTTAAAGGCATGAAGGTCATCTTCATCTCTTCTGTCTCAGGATCTTTGCTGCAGCCTGTCAGGAGTGTCTCAGAGGTTTTAGCTTCACACAGGGACAGTTTGTTGGTCTCATTCCCAATAACTCTTGGTGTAGAGCTCTCTGTGGTCAGGCAGGACTCAACAAGCCTGAGCTTCACTGGCAGACGGATTTTCACTCAGGAGAAACTGAGTTAGGGTTTCAGAGTTTCTCAGGTTTCTCCTGAAGAGTATAAACTCAGATCACATCATCGTGCGCTGTGCAGCAGCAGGATGATAAACATGATGCATAGGAAGTGGTGAGAGGAGCAAACAGGAAGTTATAAACCTATAATTTAATGCACGTCTGCAGGCTACAGCATGTTTTCTTCGTCCTGATGGTTTGTTTCCTCTGCTCTCCTCTGCTCATCCGTCCTGCAGCAGCCTGAACAGCGTGAACAGCAGTGACTCTCGCTCCAGCGGCTCTCACTGCCACTCCCCGACCTCTCACTTCCGTTACCGAGCCTCCTCTTCCTCCTCCTCCTCAGTGCTCCCACAACAGACACCGGCCCGCCTCTCCTCTGTCTCCTCCCACGACTCCGGCTTTATCTCACAGGACGCCTTCCAGTCCAAGTCGCCCTCGCCCATGCCGCCAGAGAGCTCACAGGTAAGGAGCACGTGCACAAACACACCTGCGGTTAGATGTTCTGAGAGTGCAGACGGACCAGAAAACACTCCAGATGAGTCAAATCGGGTGATCAGTCTGCACACACACCTTCATTAGATTCTGATCCACACTCCCTCCAACACTCGGGTCACAAATCCTGCAAGTTGCTAGGATACAGTGTGCTCATTAGCCCTGTGTGTGTGTGTGTGTGTGTGTGTGTGTGTGTGTGTGTGTGTGTGTGTGTGTGTGTGTGTGTGTGTGTGTGTGTGTGTGCTGAGTCACCCTCAGGGCCACAGGGTTTCATGCAGCTCCACATCAGGCCTGATAATTCCCTGCAGGGTTTCCTGAGCGCCTGTTGAAGTGCAGCTTGTTCAACATAAAATTAAAAAAACACCTCTATAGATTCAAACATTATCAGAGAGAAAATATGAAGATCTGTTCAAGTCACATGGGCCAGGATGCTGGGTCTGGTTTTTGTCTGACTAAAAACAAAAAAAGAAAAGGAGAAAATATTTAGTGTTCTAGATCTGAAGTAGACGTGTATATATATATATATATATATATATATATATATATATATATATATATATATATATATATATATATATATATATATATATATATATATATATATCCTGTATACCCTCCTCATGTAGCTCTGTGCTTTAGGCTCAGTTGTGGATGAAGCAAAACAAACAGAAAACAAGGATATTGCATGTTTAATGTTACTTGCATGGTAGATAATGTATATTGCAAGACAAAAAAAATGTATATTTCATGTTTAATTGGTCTACTTGCATTGTAGATGTATAAATATAACAGTTATATAACCCTAGATGTAGTCGTTGTATGAAAGATTCTGTATTTTATGTCGTTAGAAGGTTCAATTCATGGTAGATTTTATATATGAGGTAATGTACAACACAGAGAGAATGTTTGGAAGCAAAGTTCATGTTCACAGTGCCTGTCTTAAAATCCAGCCTGAGCTCTGTGTATTTTGGGATGTATTTACTGCATGATTCCACTTTGCTTTCATTGAAATGCATCATTTTCCTCAACTTCCCTTCAGGTATACACTGATGTTACCAGACCACTGCTGAAAACATGTCAACTATAGAAAAGAGGGGCTTGGTTTTAGAGTCAAGAAGAGAAAATAAAAAATAGGGGTGCACAATATAATTTGTATCAGTTGAAGTTGGCTTAAAAATTAAATATCAGACATTGGCCAACACGCTGATATGATAAACTGAAAGACACAACAGGCTGCTGCTTACACGATTTAATGCCCACCCTCAGCTTCATATACTGAAGCTGCTTATGTATATTTTTTGTGGGTTTTTTATTGTTTTCACATCAGCTCTCTGTAACACAGTGTTTGTAGCTCAGTGTAGATGGAGGCCACCTCTTATTTATGTTCTGATCAGGGACTGCAGCTGCACATATTTATATACAGTAACTGACTCATTCAGGCACATTTACTGTCAAAGACTTAAACCATTGTGTTGAATTTGGGTTTATTTGCTGTACAGCTGCACGTCTCACATGTTCCCTGTGAACAGAGGTTGTGTTAACTCACTAAGTCAGCTCTGGTTGTGGGTATTGTTGTGACTGTCTCAGGGAGAGCATCCTCACCCAATGTAGGATGAATCTTTTTGTAAATAAATAAATAAATGTGCAGTTTAAAGTATTTTTCTTATTTTGCACAATTAATGAACATTAAGTAACAGATGTGATGAGAGTTGCACCATAATACTGTACACTACTTCAAATACAGAAAAGAGTCGATGACCTCTGCGATTAGGTGTTCAGTGAAAAACATCAGTATCAGTAATCGGCTAAATGAGTTGTAAAATATCGGCATGTTGGATATCAACAAAAAAAATCATATATCTTCATTTCATGTGCAAAAGTGAAAAAATAAAACAATTAATTTGCATTATTGACTTTAAGTCTTTGGCTTTAAAGAGTCTACAGACAGAAATCCCAATAAATCACAACTACATTCAAAACTGACAAACTGCAGCAGAAATGACTGAAAAGAAGAAACAGAGTAAAGGAAGAAGAGTCCAGATTCCTACACTGAGGAAAGAAAGATGCACTGAAACAGAGATTAAACAAGGCCTCAAGGAGTCCAACAAAGGAGCTCACTACACCCTGAAGAGACCACTGCAAGAGAGACTGTAAGTTCCAGTGACAGAAAAAGGCCTGAACAAAAGAACAGAAACAAAAGTGAGAGAGATCAGCAAGCACAAACAGAGACAACAACAAAACCCAAATCTGTGACTACTGTGAGAGGATGTTTGAGGGAAAGGCTGCTCTGAAGGGTTAAAGATCTGCAACAAAAACATGACTTCATCCACGGAAAGACAAACAGAGAGAAACTTAAGAAAGCTTGTTCATTCTTGGCACACACCTTAAAAAACTTAGGAGCCAATGCCTCGTATCTTAGTCTAAGCAAGAAAAACTCAAACACCTGATAGTTACAGTAAAAATGTCTTCTGATTATAAACTATGATTTTATGTTTTTTTGCTTCCAAACTTTTGTCCTGTAGTGTTACTATACTATGTTCAGTGTGTGTGTGAGAGAGAGAGAGAGTGTGTGTGTGTGTAGGGTCTTCTCTCTGGGGCCTGAACCGTTATCCAGAGTCGAGATGAATCTGTTTTGCCACTAGAGGGCGACATTGTGTTAAATTTGAAAGGCTGGAATCAAAGTGATCCTGATGAGTAATGCAGGTGGAGTAGAGGAAGGCTGTTCATGCTAACTATGCTAACAATAGCATCTCAGAGAGGCTCAGTGAGGGCCGTCACAGCTCAGGATGTTTGAGGAGTTGTTCATGTGGTCTGAACTTGAACTGGTCCCTAAAATAGAGCTCAGGTCAGGGCTGTAAACACCACAGAATGTATATAGAATGAACAGTGTGGCTCCACCTTTTACCTCTGAACAGTTTAGAAGCCAAAAACCCCTCTGTCACGTGAGCCGCCATTGTGCAGCCAGAATCTGTGCAGTAGATACTTATGAGGGACTGTGAGAAACTCTGAATGGAAGCTGGTGACAAAAAATAATTTATGTGTTCTCTGTCGACAGCCTAATCTCTTCTTAACTCTCCTTCCTGATGTATTTAATTATCCCTGAAAAAGCTACAGAAGAACAGCAGCTATCAATCATTGTTAAAGGAGGGATAAAACCCAGTTGTTGTTTTTTTACATCTAATAACTAATGAAAAAGAAACTTTTCAGAAAAAAAAGACCTGAACACAATGCAGCCCAATTATATCTAAATATCACCACAGCATACACATGAGAGAAACATTTCTATGATGTGTATTAATTTTTAATTTTTAAAGTTTGACCAGAGAGAGTTTTTGACCTGTACTGCAGTCGGTCACCAGGGGGAGCAGTTTTCTTGGTGACCTCAGTTGAGATGACGTCCATTTTTTTTACAGTCAATGTGTGTCACACACTCCTTCAAACAGCCCCTGACTGAAACTCAGCCCTTGATATCCGGACAGGGAACATGAGTCTGCAGTTTGTTTTCAGGATGTCTTATCCTCCTGCTTACTCTCTTTCTTTTACTGCTTCTTCTTCTTCTTCTTCTTATTTTGCTGCAGCTTCTTCTTCTTCTTCTGTTGCTGTTTGTAACTGACGCTGTCGTATCTCTGTGCCTGTTTCTCTGCTGCTCACTGAGATATTTTACTAACCTGTTCATGCTTCTTCTGCTTTCTTCTGTCTGTGTTTCTGCTCCTCTTATTGCTGTTTGTGTACGTATGTATGTATGTGTGTGTGTGCGTGTGTGTTTGTCTGTGTGTGTGCTCTGCATGGCTCTGCTGCAGTCGTGTGTGTCTCCTTTACCTTCTGAGTGTGTCAGTGAGGACTCTTCCTCCTCCTCCTCCTCCTCCTCTTCCTCCTCACCCTCACACAGCGAGCCCCGCACTGGGCTTCAACAGGTGAACACAAACATGTGACTTACACACACACACATTACACTCTCAAACACACAGGTCAGTGTTTTATTACAGGAAAAGAAAGTACCAGAAGCTTTTAGTCCCAGGAACCTTTTCTGTTTGTTTCATCTTTTCACATTATGGTGGTCATCTCTGATTGGTCTCCCTCCTCTCCATCTTCCACTCACCTTTAGTTATCCAATGGTTTCCATCATCACGCTGCCCTCTGTCTGCAAGGATTGGTACTGCAGGCCCAGGACACCCACCTCCCCTCTCCATACCTCACCTCCCCCTCCCTCCCCTCTCCCACCTCCTCACCATCCTACTCGTCCGTGTCTCCTTCCTGGCTGTGGGGTCTTCCAGGAGACTTCCCTCCGCTCAGTCCTCCGGGGTCTGGATCCACCCTGTCATCCAGAGTCCCGTCCTGGAAGGTTTGATCCCTTGTCTCCTCATGTCCTCCTCCTCCCTTATTCCTCCTCTCATCCTGTTTTTTCTTTCTTTCTTCATACTTTGAACACCAACATGAGACAGTCTGTCTCAAATAATACAGATTTACTCATTTTTAATACTTAAAACACCAAAACCTCATAAAATCAAACATTTAGCATTAAAAGTTCATAAATATGTAAAAATCTTAAATATTTTTGCTCTTAAATTTCTGAACTCATCCAAATGAAAGCCTTTGACAACATTTAACTGGGTTGTGTCATTTCAGGCTGAATAAGCCTGCTTTGCACATTTCATTGATTCAGTTATTCATGGTTAACTTTAATAAGACGGTAAAATCTGATCAGAGTCTGGAGTCTGGAAGTCAAGGTCGGAACATCTGCAGACTCTGAGGCTCTAACGCTGCTCTGTGTCTGTAGGACTGGGCCAAACCGGGTCCCTACGAGCAGGGGATGGTCAACACCCTGAAGAGGAGCAAAGACAGGAGAGAGACTACAGATCCCAGCAGCCACCAGGGCACTGATGTCAGCACACCTGGAGAGGAACCACAGAGGGTCAAAGGTCACTCTGTGACATCAGCAAAGGTAGACTCAGCTCAGGCTGAAGATGGATGTCAGTTAAAGGAGTCACAGAGTCTACCACCTGGTTCAAACGTGTCCGTGTCTTTCCGCCAGGAGGACCGGGAGGCCCACGAGGAGCTGGTGAGGGTTTTGGCCAAAGGTCTTCATCTGGACATCCACGGCTCCAGCAGAGACTCCCTGCAGGGCTCGAGCGGCTACAGCAGCCAGACCAACACCCCCTGCTGCTCCGAGGACACCATCCCGTCTCAAGGTGGGTAATAGCCCCCCCCCCCCCCCCCCATCAGATGACTTTATATATATATCAGAGACGAAGCCAGCTGGAGGGTACCTGCACGCACAAGATGAGGAATGAAGATCGTGTGTGTGTGTGTGTGTAGGTGTGCGAGTGCCTATCTCAAACATACTGACAGCTGCTGCTCAGGATTGATTGCTCCATCACTGCTCAATGATATCATTTTTTATCGCACTGCAAATCTTCGCAATTCATAGAAAGATTAAGGCATCAGATTCAGTGTGTGAGGTGTCTGTGTGTGTCGGGTTTTTTTTATATAGATCCAAAAAAAACAGACTCAGTGTGCACCATCTAGCTGGCTTAGTCTATGATCTGTTGACAGAGAAGCTGCACGGTCTACAACGTCTGGGTCATGATGATGAGATAAATTAGATAATAAAATCAAAGTCAAAAGAACAAATGTTCATTTATTTTCATTTCAAAAAGGAAAAAACTGAAAACAACAGTTTACATTTTTTTTATTCATCATTGAATATCAATTAAACAAATGATTCACAACTCAAACAAGGCAACTGGACTGTGTAGAGTTGGAAAGACATTTCAGCTCTCATCCAAGAAGCTTCTTCAGATTCATGGAAGCTGATGAGCTAACGATGTAAGGCTAATGTACGGCTAATGTACGGCTAACCTCTTACATTTTATTCAACGTTCAGAAAACATCACTAAGGCTAACCCCTGAGGTCTTTATACAAAAGATGGCGGGTGAAGGACAGTTTTTGGAGGTATTCCCCGTCCACTCGTCTTTAAACGTGTCCACAGAGGGAGACGTCTTTAAAACCTCTCTGGTGTTTGTAGCAGATTCATGTCATTGGTTGAGAAGCTCCAAGCTCATCCTGCTCTCTCTCCTCCCTCAGTGTCTGACTGTGACTACTACTCTGTGGGTGTGGACCAGGACGGCGAGCAGCAGGCGTCCTCAGACTTCGATAAGTCCTCCACCATCCCCAGGAACAGTGACATCAGTCAGTCCTACCGCCGCATGTTCCAGTCCAAACGACCCGCCTCCACCGCCGGGCTGCCCTCACACCCCTCTGCCATCATCACTCCAGGAGTTGCCACCATCCGACGAACGCCGTCCTCCAAACCAAACCTGCGGCGACCCTCTGGGGGCCTCAGCTTGGGCCCCATCCCCATCAAACCCCCCATGATCCCTGTGAAGACCCCGACTGTGCCTGAACAGCCCGGGTTCCCCAGCAGGTCCTCAGAGGACAGACACACGCCTCGGTCCCCGCTCAGCCCCCTGACCCCGGGCAGTAGTGGGCCACCGAAGTCTGGTCTCTGGCTGAGTCAGCACACGGGGGAGGGATCAGATCCTCCCACACCACCACCTCAGCCCAGCGGGCGTGTGGAGTGGGACCGCGGGTATCTGCCTGAGCTGCTGGAGGAGACCGAGTACGGAGAGGTGGAGGACTATCTGACGGCCATACGGCGAGGGGTCCGGCTCAAGAAGACGTCAACCAACGACCGATCAGCTCCGATCATCCACTGAGAGGAGAGAGAGAGAGAAAGAGAAACCACGACTTTAAAGAGTCACGATGAGGGAGGAGGTTTCTTAGAGACCCTGATAATTTAAAAAGTCCCAAAAACTGGATGAAGGAACATTCAAACGTTAGTGCCAAATTCAGTTTCTGCAGCATCAGTTTGGGACTAAAGAGAAACAGACAGAAAATCTTTTTATTCTTCAGAAGATTTTATAAAATGTTAAATAAATGTGGAAGGAGCAGAGATTTTAGGTTGAACATCCTGAAAGTATAAAGTCCAAGACCTCAAAGGGAGTGACTCAGACTGACGCTCTAAACGAGGGATCTCAAAAATCCTGAAGCCACATTTCCCACAGTGCCATGTTTCCTCTGTCCGTGCAGCATGTCAGGAAGCTGCAGGTCTGTCTCCAGACTTCAGTCCATCTCCTCTGAGCTCCCTGCTGGAAACAACTCTGACCCAACGTCCATCATCGTCAGCATGAAGAGAGAGAAAGTTAAAGGATGTCGTTATCAGACTCTGGAGAGCTGTTGAGGTGTTTCAGATGAAGACTCCATGTTTGCTGTGTTGAAAATATGACACAGAGTAAGAAAACAGGTTCTGAAGGAGTGAGGAGTGTTTTCAGAGGATCAAATCATGATTTGTAAATATTTATATTTGATGTGTTTGTTTGTTCTGTTTGTCATCCGTTCACATCCCTCTGTGGGCTTGTATCCGGTGAAGGTGCCAAAAGGCCGAGTGCTGACTTTAACCCCTCGATCGATTTCCTGTAGAGACAGAGAAGTGGAGAGAAGCTTCACACAGACTGAGAGTATTTCCATCTGTAGAGTAGACGATTAAAGAACAGAGCCAGCATTTAAGACTGTCACAGATCATAAAACAGAGGACTGACCTGAGAGGTCAAAGGTCAGACCTGATAATAACCAACAGATCAGTGAGCAGAGGTCACAACAGAAGACTGAGACAACTTCACAGGACCAAGTCTGAATTCAAAACTCTGAACTGAATCTAGATTTGATGGTGGATCAGTGAGTTTGCTCTAATAAAGATCTGCTTTGTGACTGAGGATGAGAGACCCTGAAATAAAAATAACCTGGGGGTCAGGCTGGGGAAAAAGACAACAAAGAAAAAGAAAGGTCTGAAAACCACTTCTCAGTTTGGACCATGAATCAGAATCCTTCAGGTGAGAAGCTGACTTTAAATAACTTTGGAGTGAAAGTCAGACCATTTATGATTTAAAGAAAAAGTCTGGAAAAATAAGAAACTAACTAAATTTGGTGTTGAGCTAAAAGTCAGAAGTTTTGCTTTAATGTTGAAAAAAAAAGTCTTCATAAAACAGGAAACAATCAGGACTCTGCAGAACCATAAAGAATTCTCTGCAAAATGTCAGAAATTTGACTTAAATCTGAAAATTTAAAACTCAAGGAGGGGTTCTGGGAACTTTCAAAGTTAGAACCTTTCAATGGGAATTTTTGGAAATATTAACTGCAAACTTGATATGCAGTACTTTTAAATCAAATTGAATTTT
The DNA here is from genome assembly GCA_030710495.1 of Labroides dimidiatus. Classification (NCBI taxonomy): domain Eukaryota; kingdom Metazoa; phylum Chordata; class Actinopteri; order Labriformes; family Labridae; genus Labroides; species Labroides dimidiatus. The sequence goes on from CM061155.1 coordinate 1,855,411, forward strand.
GTGGGTACTTTTAGTAAAATTATTTAGGTTGACAGAAACAAAACCCTGAAAATTTCCAACATTCCTGGGCCCAAATTCCCACGGGAATTTTCAGGAAAGACACCAAAATTACAGGAAATTGTCACCACTTTTCAAGGTTGGAAACTGACCCTTTAAAGTTTTAGGGTTAAGGTATGTAATTCTCATAAGTCTAAGAAAAAAAACTTAGAAGTTAGACTTAAATCTCAGAAAACTGACTTTAAATAACATTAGATTAAAGTCATAATCCTGACCTTTATCTCAGAATAACTTAGTCTGAATTCTTGGAGAAAATCTGATTTTAATGTCTGAAACTAACTTTTTGACGTCAAAGTCAAAATTTGTCTACAATCTCTGAATTCTAAGAAAAAAGTTTTTTTTAAATAAAAAAATGTCAAGAATATACTTCCTTTTTTCCTGACCTGTCCTCCAAATGTTTGTTCAGCGGCTCTTCTCCTCATCTGTTGTTGGGTACATCAGGCTCCTGCTCGGCAAGAACTCCAAAAGTCAGTGTCAAAAATCAGTCAGAGACACTCGATCACTGTTCGCTCTTATTGAATCTGTGTGGGTCTGAATCTGTCGTTCATCTGTTCAGTGTTTATCAACCTGTCCTCCTGATGCCGTCTGTGGTGCTAATAGAGAGCTAGCTGCAGTGACGTGAAGCTAACGTGTTCACCTGTCACCGTGGAAACAGTTAAAAACAGAAGGTGACCCCCTGCTGGGCAATAACCTCAGTGTCTGACAGCGGAGAGTGTAAAACAAACCTGTTAGAGCTTCTTAACTTTGATGTCAGTGACCCGGTAATGAGCCGAGCTCCGGGCCCGAGCTCCGGGCCGAGCTCTGTGTTAGCGTGACTTAGAGAAAAACCAGCAGAGATAGATTTCCTTTTAACAGAGAGCCTTTTTCTCAGATTATTTATCTATTTATTCTTTTTTTTTATTCCACACTATTTCATTTCTCCTCCTGTTTCCTAACCTGTGGCTCTCCTGCTGAGCATATAAACATATTAGCACATATATTTGAATATGCATGTGGTCTTTTTTTAGCTGACTGAGGGTTTAATAGTCTCTGTTTTCTACTGGAGCTCCTGTTTCTGCCTCTGAAGGAGGTTAAAGCGTGGTAGAAGCTGCTCGTCCTGTTTCTTAATGTCTGATGACTCGATCTGTCTGAATCTGAGCAGGTTTTCCACACATGGTGTAGCTGAAGCGATGAAACGCGTATGAAGCTGAATGTTGGAGCCTGTGAAGATCATTTTGTGCGTTTGTGTTCCACACGCTGAGGACACAGAGAGGGTTATCAGAGGATCTATCAGAAAGTGAAGCTGGATAACGTCAGATATTCTGACTGCAGGCTGGAATAAATCAGTTAATCTGTGAACAAACTAAAGACTGATCCCTCTCAGTCCTCGGTGTGTGTGCAGACTCTGCTCTGAGCTGATGTCTGATCCTTCCCTCCTCTGATATTTGCCTTCTTTCTAAAGACAAGTTGCCAAATTCTCTGATGTTTTTCTCTGTTTATTTCAGTTAACGACACTTCGTCTGAAATATGTCAAAATATGCAACAAAGAGCTGAACCTCTCTGCTTTCAGAGGTCTGAAAAACTGACACATACAAACTGCACAACTCTGAAATCATCCTCAACCTTTCTGCTTCCTGAGCTTTTTTTTTTTTTTTACCCTGAAAATGTTTGAATTATACATCATAACAAGCAACAGAGAAAATGGGAGATTAAAGCTGCTTAAAATGTGAGAATGTCAACAAAATGTCAAAACTAAGTGTTCCTGATTTATGAGAATAAATGATCAGGACAGTGGAAAAACTGAAATCTGTCAATCTTTACATCAGACTACACTCATGGCTCATTCATCTCAGCATGTGAGATTAATTCATAATCCGAAAACGACATTTGTAATCACTTTTCTTTGGTTCATTTGATTTTTATCAAGTAGTGCATAAATGTACTTCAACTCCGAGAATAAAATTTCCCACCAGCCTTTAACACAACATGATATCTAAACATCACATTGAAGAGGTAACGCTCTGTCAGTACACAAACAGTTTATAACTGTTTTCAGTTTGTTTTGAAAGCAGAAATCTTCACTCTGACTCTTCTCTGAGCCACTCCCACGGTTCAGTCCAAAGTTTTGGCAACTTGTTCTTAAAGTTTTATAAAGTGTGAGCTCATTTCTGTTCCCTTTGTGGCTCTGATAATCCTTGTCTTTCTGTTTGACTCTCCTGAACCCGTCTGTTTGATTCTGAACCTGTCTGTTTGATTCTGAACCTGTCTGTTTGATTCTGAACCTGTCTGTTTGATTCTGAACCTGTCTCTGTTTGATTCTGAACCTGTCTCTGTTTGATTCTGAACCTGTCTCTGTTTGATTCTGAACCTGTCTCTGTTTGATTCTGAACCTGTCTCTGTTTGATTCTGAACCTGTCTGTTTGATTCTGAACCTGTCTCTGTTTGATTCTGAACCTGTCACTGTTTGATTCTCTGCTTCTATGTAAAGCAGCTGTTCTGTTTTTGTTTTTTCTTATTTGTTTTGGGTTAAATAATAAAATGGTAGCAGAGGATGTTCATCTCAGACTCAGGCTGACTTCTCTTTCTTGACATTTATCTGACGGATGTGAAACTTTAACAGTTGGACTAACCTACCTAACTGTTTCACAGTTAAAACAGGATGACTCAAAGGATTAATGTGAGAAATATTAGTCAGGGGCTTTAAGTTAGGGCTACAAAATTCTGGGACTTGATACTAACTGCATTTACCTGCTCATATACATGAAGAAATATTTAAGATTTTGTTTTGTTATAAGCAGATGTGTGCAAACGTATAATGCAATATTTTTAAACAACATTATAAATGAATTTTCAGTGAATTTTCTCTACCTGAGACTGTCATGAGTAGAGGCATAAATATTTGTCATAAGCAAATATACATGAAATATTACCGGATACAACTGTAACAGTTTTGTCTGCTGCTAAACAACAGACGATTAGCCAAATAACCAGTCCACTGTCCACTATTTCATGAACAGATAAACAGATGGGTAGATGAAAGCTGGTATTCAAACACCAAGCTGGCTAGCTAGCAACATAGGCTATGTATTTAACTTAAGATCAGGAACTGACAAAATATTTTTCTGTCTAGCTAGCTAAGTTAGCAGAGCTAACATAATTCAGGGCAAGTTTCACAAAGTTCAGTTAACTACCTAACATTACAGTTCATTTATTAACCAGTGTTAGCTCACTACAATGCTAACTACTTAGATCTGTCAGTTGGAGGTCTAATCTGGCTAAGCTAACAGGCTAGCTAGCCTCTAAAATGATGAGTATGTTGGTTCAACTCACTTAAAGTTAAACCTTTAAATATATTTACCTCAGTATGATCATTAAACTGACCCTGACAGGACAGAGTCCAAATCCAGAAATGTGGTCTCAGTGGAAAAGCTGTAGGCTCGTGAAGCAGTGACTGAATTGTTTGCATGTGGTTCATGGGACACAGTTGAATTTGCGTTCAAACAAAATCATTTTTGAAAACTTCATTCAAGATGATAACAAGAATAAAAGAGAAGGTTAGGAACATTTTCCTAGATTTCAGTGCAAAGTTTTCCGGGAACTTTTGACAACTTATTTAAGTTGATGGCAAAAATAAATAAATAAATAAATAAATAAATAAATAAATAAATAAATAAATAAATAAAACTGAATTTCCCATTTCCCCAAGCTAAAATTCCCATTGAAACTTTCCGGAAATTTACTGGAAATGTTCCAACCCTTTGCAGCTCTACTTAAAGCTGCAAGTTAGAATTCTTGTAGAGGGAAAAAATAAGGAATTTGGCTTAAATCTCAGAAACTGATTCAGCACAGTTTTTAGGTTGAAAAAAAAAAAAAACAGTCAGAAATTGGAGAACAAGAAGTTTGAAGTGACTCTGTCACTTTTTATAGATGGCATTTTATGAAATCCTACAGATCTTCAGGAGGGCACTCAGATTCCGGTCTGTCAGCAGATGTATTTTTACATCTTGTATCTATATTTTAAACTAATGTCAGTCCATTCTGATCCTTACTTTTTTGATCCCAGCTCCATCGGTCAGATATCTGGTGAATTTCTGAGCAGAATCTCATGTTTAGTGTCTTGACTCCTCACAGATTTATCTGACATGAAATCAGAGCAGTGATCATAGACTGTAGAATATCTGAACTATCTCTGGTCATTGCTGATGTTCATGCAGAGCAGATGTAAATGTACAGTATCTAAGGTTCAGTGGGGCTTCTTCTCACTTTTATGTCACTGTTATAACTCAAAGTTTTCAGTAGGATCTCATAGTTTTTATTTAATTTCCTCCTTTCACATCAAACTCCATGTTCTGACTGAAATATTCCGACCTCAGATCCACCTCAGCCTCCTGCAGTCTGTAGTTTGACTGCCTTGCTTGAGGGTTCCTCATCTGTCAAGCGCTGAGAGAAAACAGACAGCGATCCTGCAGCCCAGAGGTAAACACTCCCACTTTTATTATACACCTGCACATGATTCACACTTTAAAATCCAACCTGTGACATGTTCTCATGTTCCAGAGTTCATACATGATCCAGTGCAGCAGCTGCTGAAGTCCCAGACCTTCCACTGGATGGCAGCACAACACGGCATCCTTTAACTGACACGCTGTTAGAGATGAAGTTTGTTTCCCCTCCTCTCTGTTTCTCTTTTCCTTAACAAAAACCAACCCAGAGTTTGTAGAGAAATAAAATTAAATATCATAAAAATAAAACATGCAAACAGACATGTAAAGCTTCATAGTTACAGCTTCCTAAAAACAGATTTTATGCATCGTGTTATTACTGAATCAGTTACTGATAGCTGCTAAATTTCTCCTCCTGATGAGATAAAAACATCCCTCTAGTTCTGGATCAGCTGATCAACAGGAAAACCTCCTGAGCAGAGTCCAATCATTCATCTCAGACTCTTCAAACATTCCCGCCTCAAGTTTGGAACCAGACTTCAGCTCCTGACCCTGTCTGACTCCAGGATGTGATGGATTAATGTCAGCAGCTGCTTTTAAACTGAGGAAATTACTCATTTCAAAGTTTGAGCAGGTTTCAAACTTTTCATGGCGTCAAATATCTTGATCTGAGAGCGTCAGGAGTTCAAACTCTGCCGCACGAGGCACGAAAATCAAATAAAAGCTGTGACGGCTTCTGCAGGCTCCTCTGAAGCAGATTGAAATAACTGTTATCAGGGCAGTAGAGGAACACATTTAGAAACAGAAACACCACAGGAAAAGATACCCATCATGCCTCTGTCTGAGCCACAGGAAATAAAACTACAACAAACCCTAAGCTGGTCGCTCTGTCATAAAGTGCATCCCCAAAAACCTGCTCTCAGCAGACTGGGTGGCCGTTTACTCAGCAAGGGTTTTAAGATGAAGCTCAAAGGTATTGTTGTGTTTTGGCCTCTTTGTTACACAGAAACTGCGTTTTAGCCGATCTAAAACCTACATTTTTGAGAGTGGGGTTTTTCTGAAATGCTGCAGCCATGGTTTGTGTGTAAACAGCAAGCTGGAGTTTTCAGTGGAAATGCTGACATCACGCGGTTACACTTTGATTGTGTCAACAACAACCACAGTAACAATGGAGGATGACCGTGTTGTTCCTGTGCTGCTGAAGCTGCTGAATCAAAATAAGCATCTGTTGCTCCACTTTACGATTCATAAGTTGATTATCAGCTGGTGAGACTTCTTCTGGTCTGTGGAGGAACAGGTCGTGGTCATGTGGGATGTGTCTCTACAGTTACAGTATATCACCCTCTACAGGCCTGGCATGCATATTACAGCTTTCTCTCAGTGTTTCTCTGTTAACAGATTTTTTTACTGATTTTTTTGTGTGTGTGTCTAAATTTATTCAATTTAAACTTTAGATTAAAGTTTTTGGGTTTTTTTTTTAGAGGGTCAGGGGCTAAATAGTTTGTGAAACCTGTAGGAAAAAGAGGCGTGGAGTGTTTCCGTTTCTTTCTTTGTTTGCAGAATTTACAGAATCCGCAAGAAGTGAGCTCTGCTGTTCAACTGTCAGCTGAATACGTGACAGCTTGTCACAGAGCGAGACAGACTTCAGTTAAAGATAATCAATAAAGTGTCATTAGGGAAAGAAAAAAAACATCTTTATCCATGTAAATATAGGTCATTGTTTGTTATTGTTGTTTTTTATTGGTTTTGTTTTGTTTATTTTGTTTTTGAATGATTTTATTATTGTTATTGTTTGTTGTTGTTTTCTTAGAAATTATGATTGAACATTGGCTTTGGCAACATATTTTTTAAAAGAAAACTTCATGCCGATAAACATTGTTTTGAACTTGAGTTTGATTCGATTGAGAGAGAGGCTGCAGATGCAACAAAAAACGGAAACACAGCTGAGTCATTTATCTACAATGTGACCATTCAGTGTTAAATCTTTGCCTGTTTTGTGGGGGATCCAGCTCTGAAATTTACTCACCAAAGTGAAAATATGCTTTATTTTATTTTTAAAAAAATAATGTTATTTATCTGTTTTCTGACGTGAATTTTATTATTTAAAATGTTCAGAAATTAGAGAAGTTCTACACCCTGATCTGTTGCTGCGGTGCTTTAAACTTTTTTTTTATCCCTTATAAACTTCTTTATTATTAACCTGACTTTTCAGGGATTAATTACTATTTACAACTAGGGTTGCGGAGAGGTGGAAAATTTCAGGTAAAGTTTCTGGAAAGTTTTCTGAGACTTTCTGTGGGAATTTTACTCAGAAATATTGGTTATTTTCAGGTGTATTGACCATCAAGTTAAATGAGTTTTTCTAAAATTCTGATTGCTAAAACAAATTTCCCTTTTCACAGTTCATGGTTTTTGTTGTTCTGTGAAAGAAAACATTGAAATTCTAAAAAGTGATTAGTGTCATTAACAAATGTAACGGACAGATTTTCATGTGTTTGCTTATGAGAAATATTCATGCCTCTATTCATGACAGTTAGACTCAGTTCAGTTAAAATTCCTAAAAATTCATTTGTAATGTCAGTAGATTAGACATTTTGCATGCATCTGTGCTTACAACAGACCAACATGTGTAATATATATATATATATATATATATATATATATATATATATATATATATATATATATATATATATATATAAATTCTAATTTAAAGTCTGAAAAATATAAATGATGGATGCTGCTCTTTAGAGTGTAAATTTGAATTTGTTTTTTTTCCCCTTATATTTAGATTTATGAGTCCTTATGAGCCGTGAAAGCAAAACAGGCTGACAGCAACAAGAAATATTTACGCAGATTCTCTAGAGTTAAAGAAAACATCTGAAGTTTTACATTAAAGCTGGAGAGTGGGACAAAACTGGGGGGGTGGGGGACTAAAAACCACTGAACCATCCCCATATGCCATTAACTGTTCTGAGGCTGCAGCCTCATGTGCAGGAAATCCCAACCATCAGCACCTCCAACTTGGAGGAAACACTCCAAAAACTAATTACACAGACGGCTGGATGGGAGTCAAGTGTCCGAGAGAGAGAGAGATTTAAAAGCTCCAGTTGCCTATAGGATGTGCTGTCACTAAATGCCTCATTCATTCATTCACCTTCTGTACTGCTTCTCCTGTTCAGGGTCGCGGGTGGGTGGAGTCTATCCCAGCTGGCTAAGGGCGAGAGGGGGGTACACCCTGGACTAGTCTCCTGTCAATCACTGGGCTGACAACCTTTCACACTCACACCAACAGGCAACTTGGAATCACCAATCACCAATTGACATAGTGAGCATGTTTTTGGACTGTGTGAGGAAACCAGAGTACCCATAGAGAACCCACGCATGCACAGGGAAAACATGCAAACTACACACAGAAAGGCAAACCGGGATTCGAACCAGCGACCTTCTTGCGGTGAAGCAACAGCACTAACAGCTGCGCTACCGTGCAGCCCCATGCCTCATTCAGCTGTACAGAAATGTGACCCTCAGCAGATAAAAACATCTTAATACTGATTTTCATCTCTTCTTCATGCAGAACAGAGAGACTCAAACAGAGAGCAGAGGACGGACTTCATTTTCTGAGAGCAGTAACTTTAAATTTCTCACTAACTGCTCATGCTTAGCTCGGGTTCAGGTTCCACCATCAGCTCAGCTCAGCTCTTTTTATATATACATAAATATATAATATATTTTATATATATATACATATTATATATATATATATATATATATATATATATATATATATATATATATATATATATATATATATGTGTGTGTGTTGATATGTATGTATATATATATATATATATATATATATATATATATATATATATATATATATATATATATATATATATATATATATGTATACATACACATATATATATACACACACACACACCTTACTGTTGTTATTAACACAACAATCTACAGATTAATTCCATCGCTCACGTCAGTCGAGCAGCAACGTAGCTGGCTTCATGGTTGCCAGGTTTGTGGTTTTCCTGCAGAACTGGGCCTCTTTTTAGGCACTGCCACAGGTAGTTTGTTTGTTTCTTTGTTTTTTTGTTTGTTTATTGATTGATTGACTGGCTGATTGGCTGACTGATTGGCCGATAGGCCTATATTTCAGCTGTTGTCATACATACCTGGTAACCCTGGCTAGCTTGAAAGATGAAGCCGTACACGTTCAGTGGCTGGAAACAGGCCCATCACTTTAGTTTAGTTGAGAGGAAAGATGACAGCAGCATCTTTGTCAGGTTTAAATTGTGTCCTGGTACTCGGTCTCTTTCAGCTCAGACCAACTTGGACTGGATTTCAGGAACTGTGTCTCTCATCCTCAGTTAAACCAGGTGTGTGTTTCAGAGAGCCTGTAACTGTGATGTGTTCATAGGCTGCAGGAAAAAACACCTGCTGGTAATTTCACATATGACGTTGACACAGAGGCCATATGAAAACTCCACTGCTATGCTGACGACTGTCACACGTATGTATCCTTAAAAGCAAAAGATGGCTTTTAAATGAAACCTCTTCTTGATTGTCTGGAACATATTCAATCCTGGTTGTCCCTAAACTTTTTAAACTTTAATGTGAAGAAAACAAAGGTTATAGTGTTTGGACCAAGTGGCCCCTGTGAGTCTACCTCTGTTGATCTGGGACCCCTGACAGTATATTTATAGTATATTTCTTCTCTTCTGTCCTTTTACTGTCTGTCAGTTCAGCTCCAGTCTCCACCATCACTACTAAATAAATCACAGAAATAGTTTTCAGCAGAGAAAAACACAACTAAGAAATAGCATTTTGAAATAACCAATACTGGTGCTGATAATCTCATTTTAAGTTGTGGATTAGGATCAGGCAGATATCTAGAAGAGAGACTTTTTAAGGATCACTTCGAAAGTCCTCACAGGAACTTTGAGTTGGACAGTGATTTTAAATTGGACAGCTAAATCAAAACTGTTGTTAAGTTTTATTTTTGTTATTTAAGGCATTTGGTCGGAGTCAGATCCTTTCTGTCCAGGCAGAACTTTGAAACATTGATCCATGCTTTAACCTGATACTTTTAACTGGTGCTCATCAGCAGTGTTTAAGCCAAGGGTGTCAGCAGATAGACCCCCTTAGTTTCTTCTGTCTGACCTTTTTTTGGTTTTGATTGGTTTTAATGTTTTCTTTTCTGCGTCTGTTTTAATCTTCTTTATTTTAGCTCTCTGTACAGCACTTTGTTTGTAGCTACAGTTGTTTGACAGTGTTTTGTAACTAACGTTGGTTGGTTGGTTGGTTGGTTGGTAGAGAGGTCAGTCAGCGAAGAAGAGGATCAGGGCAGTCCTAATTATCATCAATATCAAACAACACAATCAGACATGCTGTGATATGAAGAGAGCCCCCAAGGATGTCTGAGCACACTCTGTGGATTAACCCTGAAGTGACGGAGGCACCACTAACCACCACAGTGAGGACAGTGATCATGAAGCATAAAGTCAGAGAGACAACAGAAATGGAGGGTCAACGTGCTGATATTTGGGACCAACAAGGAGACGAGATGTGTCTGCTGCAGAGGACTAAACAGACAGCTATCGAGAGCCAGACTTTAGACTGAAGAACTTAAAGAGCTCCCACCTCATGATCACAGTCAGTCTGATCAATTTATGACACCTCTGAATATAAAAAAGGATGGGTATTTGAGCTGAAACTTGTCTTTATGTGGATTTATTCTCAGGACATTCCTCTGAAGGATCCTGGGAGTGTTTCTGGATAAAAAGCAACTGTTAGTGTTAAACAGAGATTCAATCAAAGAGGGATTCAGCTGAGAATCAGGATTCTTCTGGTGTCCATCAATTCCTGTTTTTTGATGTTTGCTGAGTTTTAATTGGACGTCTAATTAAAGAGATGGCGGTGCTGATGGAGCAGAGAGTGTGAAAACACCACCGCTCTGGTTAAATATCACTGCCGGTCTCTGTGTGGGGATTCAAACATCCAGATGTGAGTACTTTTCTATGAGCAGCTCAGAGTCTGTGGGTGTTTTCAGCTGTTTGTTAGGAAGAGTCTGAGGCTGAGTCCGCACAGAGCTGAGCTTCTTTCTCCTTCTCATTGTTGTCATCATCGCCGAGGAAAAACAGCGGGAACATCCCCAGAATACATCCGATGGAGACACCGATCCCTTTGCCCTGCAGGAGCACAGCATCAGGTTAAAATCACAGAAAGCAAACCTCCTTCTAACTAACACTGAAAGATTCCTCTGGACTGTAAACTTTGGTCCTCCTCTCAGACGTTATCTCCTTCTGATGGATCTGCTGCTCACATCACTTCCTCTCTTTGTCTCCAACATCTCCTCATTAAGTCGCCTTTTTGCAGCCAACTGCATTAAAAATGCATCAAAAACTCTGAGAGACGATCATTAGAGGATGAAGGAGATGAATGAGACCTGACCAAACCATAACTATTCCTCCTCTCTGTTGTTCATTTGGTCCAATCAGATTAGCAGTGTAAAGCGCTTTGAGTGGTCAGAGAGACTTGAAAAGCACTATATAAGTACTGGTCCATTTACCATTTACTGTTGTGATGACATGACATGTTAAGGGACCTGAAGAGAGCTAGTCTTGGACAATGTGACTGTTTCAATTCCTGGTTGCTCTTATTCCATTTTGGACTGCTGTTTCCAGGACAGCTTGGTTTCAATGTGCTGACGTCTGAATGTATTTGTTGTTTTTATTGTGTGTTTGCTGAAACTGTCTGCTGCTGCCATGCCAGGTCCCTCTTGAAAAAGAGATTCCAAACCTCAATGACGCTTTTATCTGGTTAAATAAAGGATATAATAATAATAATGACTCCTAACAAATGTGTGTTTGTTTTGAAAAGGAATGGAGAGCAGATCTTTTTAACACTACTTTTCTTTGTTCAAGACAGCTTTTTACCTGATACAACACCTTTGACTGTTTTCCAGATCAAAAGAGAACTGATACAGGATGTCAAATGTCTCAGATACAACTTTTTCACATTTATTTACATATATTGTTAAAATGTGTTATCTATTTATTGATTTTTACTTGAGATGTTAAAACGTTTCAGGGCCTCATTTGACATCCCAGGTGTTCCAACATTAGAGAAGATGCATCTGAGACCACTGAGGGTTTAGTGTCTGATTTCTCACCATGTGGGAGCTGACCCTGGTCTGCCACATGTCCACCTGTTTGGGTGTTAGATCAGGAACCTGCATCCCCAGTTTGGATGCCAGAGCCTCCACGTATCCCGCAAGGCTACAGAAACACAGTCTTTTAATTACAATACACCTGTATCTATAAAAGCACTTTGCCTGGGTCTGCAGGAGGAGATAAAAACTTCTTATTCTGAAGGTTAAATATCCAGCCTGAGATTTAGGACGATGTAAGGTCTGAATCAACAGTCTAAACTTTCTCATGGAATGAAGGACAAGCTGTTCTGAAGATAAAAGCATGAACAGCACAAACAGACACTAATTTTATCTGTAATTAGAAGGTGAAAGAGGGTGCTGATCTAGAAGAACAAAGTTAAAGCATGAATTTAATGATTGCACCACAAAGATCTGATTCTGCAGGACAATAAAACAAAGAAGCTCCTCTCTGTCGTTTCACTGAATTCATTTAAACATGCAGAGAATTTACACTGAACTACTCAAACTTCAAACGTCCAACTGAAACCCAAACCTTCCCCTCAGAGATGATTTACACAAAGCTGCTTACCCAAGACCAGCCAGATCTGAGACCAGGTTCCCCAGAGCCGCAGCTGCAGAAACACAAAGAGGAAAACACTTTGATCAGAGAGGCGTTGATATCAAACACAAACATGAATAAAGAAGGAGTTTCTGTGTCTCAGAGACTGGTTTATAACTCTGTGAAGATTTCTGCAGCACCAGGTTTAAGAAAAGAGGAGAAATGTCACATAGAGTGGAATTAAAACTGAAAATCCCACTGTCTGTGTTCTCCTCAGATTAAATCTGTCAGTCATCTGCAGCCATCGGCTTATGGTCGTTCCCTCTCTGATTGTTTGGACCAAACCTTGAGGGAAATGCTCGCTCTGATGTGTTGATATCTTATCAGAGGCAGATTAAAGTCTGTCAGCTGTCAGTCATCCAGAGTAAAACGAAGAATCATTTAATACCAACTCTCTGCTCTTTCCTCGACTTCACCTCCAAACCCCACGCTGCATTCAAGACAGGTCCTAGCTTTGATTCCAGGTTTATCATTTAAATACCACCTAATAAATGATTTAAGGTGTGTCTTTGTTATAAAAGACTGAACATAACCCAGGAGAGGAGCCGAATTTCTAGATTCATCAAAACTATAGCCAAATATGAAACGATGCTCCTCGATGAACGACAAGACATAGAGAGTTGGGATAAAGAAGAAGCATCTTTTCTCGCCTTCATCAAACTGCTCTCACTTTTACACCATTGCAACCATCAGCTAACAGCTCTACAGAAAATCTACTTCACACCCAAAGAAGGAGCTGAATTGTTTGTGACACATTAAAGAATTTAATCACAATCACCTGAGAACGATCGCTACAGCTATCTGCGCTTGTTTACATCCAGGTCATCCAGCTTTAAGGAAAACAATACAGCAAATATTAGCATTTATAATTAGCATACAAGTTACCCTGGAGCTGACTAGAAGGAAAGCATTAAACACACTGCAAAAACTGAACTCTAACCATGTGTTGATGTCTTTTTTAGAGGAAAAGTCCTAAAAGTCCTATTGGACTTAATCCGGGCCACATTCGGCTAACGAGTCCAGAAAAATGTCTGATTTCAAGATATTAATAGACAACAATGTCATGTTTCTTGAAATCAGAATGATGTCTTAACACAAGAAACTAGACAAGTACTGGTTTTAACTGGGGCCTGACCTATTTATCGGCTGGCCGATTATTACCATTTTTAAAATAATCATCATTGGCCAGAGTTCTGCTAATTAATTGCTGATACATGTCCTCATGCTGTTTGTCCACTAAATGAAGCTCTGACTCCATTCAATCATCATCATTAAACCATCACTGTCTTCTCAGTGACATACAGGAGTGAGCTACAGCCAGGCAACATTACAAGAGAGGGCGGAGCCAACAGGTAACTTTATAACAACGTTGTGAAGTAAACAATGACTCATCATATTTGATTTTAACTCTCTTTGCCAAGTGTCATGACGAGTGACGAGTGACGAGTGACGAGTGACGAGTGACGAGTGACGAGTGACGAGTGACGAGTGACGAGTGACGAGTTGTTGCGTCAGCCATGCTTTTCATTAATGCTGCACTGCTAAAGTTGTGCTATCCTAGCTTAAGTTCCTCCCTGTATTTAAAACTCAACACAAAAAGAAACGTACATTACTGTCTGACAAGAGATTCATATTCAATACATTCAACATGTTATACATCTCCTAATGGACTAAAAACCAGAGAGAACATATAGTGCTAGCTTGATGCTAACGTATATGGGAAATTGCATTGATATGCTACCATTGTTACCGCAGGCTCATGGCCAACTTCAGCAGAACTTTGGCTAGCTCAAGGTTCCAAACAACTCAAAGCTTTTCTGCATGTTTTTTACTTGAAAATTCTTCTCTGTTGTAAAATTAAATAAACACTAAAGAACAAAGTTTTGTAAAACAGTAAAATCTTCCGCCGCCAATTCATGTCTTTCTTGTTGTAATTGAAAAGGAACAATTTAGCTCACTTGAAGATTTCTTTTATCCTTCACAAACTGTTCAGATGTCATTTTTGTCTTTGATATCTTGAAATTAGACATTTTTCTGGACTTGTCAGCTGAATGTGGCTCGGATTAAGTCTAATAGACTATATAGAATATTTTTTTACAAAAAATTAGAAAAACTGAACTCTTATCAAGTGTTTATGTCTAGTGTGTTTGTTAGCGTTGTTAGCGTTGTTAGCGAGCTGGCTGGTTGGAGATAAACGTCTGATTAAAGGAGTAGAAAAAGAAACTGGTTACTTCATCCATTTAAGTTCTAAAAAGACAATCATTTGTTAAAATAAGACGCCGACACTGGGTTAGAGTTCAGCTTTTTCTAAACATTTGCCTGTTAGATATTTCTGAGCTATGCTGGCTAAAAAGAAAAATCTCATGGAGAATAAAAGTTCAAACGTGATGGACTCATTTAGTGTCGACTTTCTTTAACTAAAGACGCCCAGAAGAAAGAATAAAGAGGATGTGTCTCTGTGTTCAAAAGGAAAAGAAGATGAGAGGAGGACAAAGAATAGATGAAAGCTGGGGCTCAGTAGAAGTGAGAGAAGGTGTGAAAGTTTCTTCATTTCAAAGAGCAACTTTAGAAACAGTCAGCTAATGCCTTCTTCTGTGGTTTCCCCATCAGCACAATCTGCTCCAGAACAACCTGACTCTTCATCCACCATCTTTAACACCTGGAAGGTTCAAATAATTCACACTGAGGATGGATTTTCTGTGTGGTGCTGACAAAGTGGTGGAAGTAAATGAGTCTGTGTTTACTGCAGCTGAGACGTTCAAAGACGTTCAGTGGTTTATTTGTCCCATGATGCGTTCATGGATGGTCCGAGGTTCATCTGTCTCGTGATGCGTTCATGGATGGTCTGAGGTTCATCTGTCTCATGATACGTTCATGGATGGTCCGAGGTTCGTCTGTCTCATGATACGTTCATGGATGGTCTGAGGTTCTTCTGTCTCATGATACGTTCATGGATGGTCCGAGGTTCGTCTGTCTCGTGATTCGTTAAAGACTTTCAGAGGTTTGTTTGTCTCGTGAGGCATTCAAAGACATTCATTGGTTTGTTAGTGTCTTGATGCAATCATGGACGGTCTGAGGTTCGTCTCATGAGGCATCCAAGAACTCTCAGATGTTTTTCTCGTGATGCGTTCATAGACGGTCTGAGGTTTGCTTGTTTAGTGAGGTGTTCAAAGACGATCTGAGGTTTGTTTGTCTCAGGATGCTTTCAAAGACTGTCAGAGGTTTTTCTCGTGATGCCTTCAAAGACAGGGAGCTGTGAGAAGAATTAACAGAGTCTCTCTTGAAGGGACGGAGACATCAGATGGACGGATTGACTCTGCATCAGAGTTTGATTCCTCACTGGCAGCAGGAAACGTGTTTGTAGAGATGGAGAAGAGACACCGGATGAGACAGTTTGATAAAATATGAAATCTGTGTAGGATGATGAGGATGATGAAGATGATGAAACAAATAAAGCCCGAGCCGGAGCGCTGCTATTGATCTGGGGCCTGTCTCCAGCCTCTGATTTGCACTTTGCAGAGGAAATTGGAGCCAGGTTTCCATGGAAACCGGATAATGTAGTGTTGCAAAGGGGGAGGAGGGCAGCTGGGCGCCTGGCAGCGTTTGGTTGGGTGATAAAGAATTAATCTGAGAGCTTGAACAGCAGACATGGGGACAGAAAATATGCTTCATCCCAACCTGCAGGCTGGGATGAAGCGTTCAGCGTTCTTACCTGCCATGGTTGAGATCCCCAGAGTGACTCCGATAGAAAGTTCAATCTGTGTTCCCTGCAGACAGAGGTTTAGTGAGAGGGAATAAAAGTTTGTGATGTTTCTGTTTTTTCATCAAGAGAGGTAATCCCAGTGAGATTAGACTTCATCAGTCAGTGAATTACTCCACTTACGGCTGCAATCATGATGGCGTTATCCAGGAAACCGAATCCAACGAAGGGGATGGCGTTATGAAGTAAAACTGCAAACAGACAGACAGAGGAGAGATAATGAACAACACAAGGAGGATTAACAGATAATCTGTCTGTTAAACTTTAAAGATCATCTTATCTTTGCAGAAATTCAAAAATGACTTATTCATCTCTGAGTTAGATTGAATTTTCCATTTCTAATTTAAGAAATAGAATTAATCTTTAATTTCTGTTTGAACAGAGAAAAAAACTGAAATTGAAGATGTTTCTTCAAAGATTCTGTAATGTCTGTAAAGTTTTTCATTTTAGCACATTCTGGTTTCATGTTTTGGTTTCCTGTTTTATTTTGAAATGTGTAACCCTTGTCTCTGTCTCTGGATTTGTTCCTGTCTGTCGTGCCCCCATCTATTCACATCTGATCCCTGATTGTTCCCCCTAGCTGTGTGTCATCACCCCTCATACCTTGTGTATTTAACCTCGTGTGTCTCACTTGCTGTATCTTAATTCAGGGGCTTCATCCTCCAAAGGACCCGTCCTCCAAACGCCAGTCCTACGGAGGACGGGTAGGCCACGTCCACCGTCATTAAATGGGACAGTCCTAGCCTTCAGATTATTTCCTGGTGTCTCCATGTCTCCGCCCTTATCCTTAAATCACGATTTCTGCCACCTAATTCATAATCCTAAACTTTTTTAATCAATCAAAATGTTTAACTTAACATAATGCTGATTTATGCCATATGCTAATGAATTACCAGCCTCACATATTTTAACTGAGAGGTTTTCCAATTCCCCTCAGAGGTTGCGTTAACAGATTAACTCTGTTAACTCCAGAACAATAAACAGCTGCCCATAGTCAGCTGAATGAGGCAAAGACGCAAACCCTGATGCTGTGACCTCCTTTGCCACTCTCTCGCTTGATGACCCAGAAAAAAAAAAAGTTCCACTTGCTATAAGAACGATTTTTTTTCTTTTCAAAACTGCTGACAGCAGGGTCGGTATTATAATTTGTATTTTCTTTCTGCCCAATAAGCAATAAATTTCCTGCATAATTAATGTTAAAGTTGTATTTGAGTCGCTTTTATGAGGACATGCTAAAATATATAATTAATGTCTCATTATTGATTTTTAAATTTAGGGGTTATTATTCATTATGACGTATTTTCACGATCCCATCCATCAAAATGACCGATAAGTAAAACATCTAGCTCAATGTCTGATTCCCCGTATCTTGCATTGGATGTTAAAATGAGGAAAAACTGAGTATAAACCCAATACTTAGATTTAAAAGTAAAATTAACACCATCTAATGTCGCTATTGTGCAATTTCCCCCGTTCTTTTTTGGGACTGAGCAGCAGTGGGCAAAGGATCTTGGGATATGGAGGGCCACGAAGGATAGTAGCGGTGCGTCCTCCAAAAAGAGGCAAAAGAAGGCTGCATTTGTGGGCTGCATTTGAAGGAGCCTCCAAATTGGGACGGCCTTCGTGCAGCGTTGTGATGTAACTGGCCTTCAAATGCAGCTCACGAAGGATGCAGCCCCTGAATTGAGACACAGCCACTGTCTCGCTGCCAGTTTGTTGTACTTTCAGTCCTTGTTCCAGCTGTTTTTTCATAGTCTTAGCTTTGCCGTGTATGGATTTTGCTTGCTTCTAGACCTTGTTTTTTGCTTCATGTTTACCTGTAGTTCTACCTGATTTCTTGGACTGCTTTCTGTGTACCGACCTTGCCTGATCTTGGATTAAACCATTGTGTCTGACGGAACTCTATGTTGTCTGCCTTTGTGTCCTCCTTTCTGTGTCCTGGTTCTTGACAGGTTCATCCATTATAACTTCTTAAAATGTGTTTTTACTAATCTTTACCTTTAACTTATCTTTTCATTGATCCATGGAGTGACTGATATCTGACAGTCTGCAGACACTTTAGATCAAATATGGGTCTTAAGAATCAGGAAGCTGTTTCTGTTGCAAAGACAGACGGTGGAAATAGAGGAGAGCACAGATTGTTTCTTCCACCTGTTTGTAAATTAAATACTGATATTTATAATAAAAGCTCATCTATAAAAATGTCTGTACATTCAACATTTTCTGCAAAAAATTTAAAGCAGCTTCACAAAGATCTGGAGAGGGTTAAAGAAGGTCAATAAGCTGAAGATCTCTCTGATGTTCAGACTTCAAAGTAAAAATCCTTCATAAAATCAAAAACTAACCAAGCTGAGCTCAGTCAGCTCAGAAACTGAAAACTGTGATTTGATTTTTAATGATTAAACCTGCAGAACGTGTTCAAAAAAGAAGAGAAAAACAAACGCAGACGTGTGTGTGCGTATGTGTAGGTGTGTGTGTGTGTGCGCGCGTGTGTTTGAGTGTGTTAAATGTTGGGTGTGTCAGATTTATCTCACCATATCTTATCTGGGCTGCAGTCGGCGGTGACGGCGCCAACGTCTCTGAGGGAAAAAAACAAAACAAAACAAAAAACAAAACATCAGGAGAAGACAAAATCTTTAAAATTAACTGCTGAGAGTCTCAAGAGAAACAAAGAGAGAGACCCACAGACAGAAAAACAGAGACAGAGACACAAAGGGACAGAGACAGAGACACAAAGGGACAGAGACAGAGACAGAGACAGAGACACAAAGGGACAGAGACAGAGACAGAGACAGAGACACAAAGGGACAGAGACAGAGACAGAGACAGAGACACAAAGGGACAGAGACAGAGACAGAGACAGAGACACAAAGGGACAGAGACAGAGACAGAGACAGAGATGCAAAGGGACAGAGACACAGTGGCACAGACACAGAGACATAAAGAGACAGAGACACAGAGACAAAAAAGGACAGAGACAGAGACATGAAGAGACAGAGACACGGAGACAGAGACACGGAGACAGAGACACGGAGACAGAGACACAAATAGACAAGGACACAGAGACACAGAAACAGAGACACAGAGACAGAGACGCAAAGAATCAGAGAAACAGAAAAAGAGAAAAAGAGACAGAGACACAAGAACACGGTGACACAGACACAGAGACAGAAAAAGACAGATACAGACACAGACAGAGACACAAAGAGACAGAGACACAGAAACAGAGCCAGAAAAAGACAGAGACACAGAGAGACAGAGAAAAAGATAGAGACAATAAGACAGAGACAGAGAGAGACACAAAGAGATAGAGATAGAAAGAGACAAAAGCACAGAGAGACACAGAAAGGCTGAGACAGAGATACAGAGACACCCCACACACCCAGGTCCAACAACTCGTCCTCAAAGTGTTGGTTTAGTCTCAGTTTTAGCCTCAGTTTATTCTTTCTGACCTCTACAGGACGAGTCCAGGTTGAGTCAACTGTCCTCCTTAAATTCATTCAGACAGATGCTCAGAGCTCAGTATGAAGGTTGTTTGAATCTGTTTATGTGAGTTTAAATCAGAAACATTTCTCCCTCTGAACTCTTCTTCCTGTGTGATATCAGAGTGTAATAACTGATCCTGGACTCTCCTACGGATGTGAGGCTGCTGGGCTGTCCCTGCTGATCTACAGGGTTAGGAAAGGTCATTAAAACATGGAGATCAAAGAATCATCCTCACTGCAAGTCCAGGAGAATGACCAGAAGGCGGCGGCGGCGGCGGCTCAGAGAGCAATCAGCCTGACAGCCTTGTTTGTAGATGACAGAGGCGGTTTTAACTGTTAGTTTCTGTCACAAGTCAATGACATGATAAAACATCCTTCTTTTAGGAATGGATGAGTCAGCTGTTAGCAGAGGTTATGATGTAACGTTTCCCTCCATCCTTGTTGTGTTCCCAGGTTTCTGTGATAATTTTCATAAATTTGTTCTGGCCATGGGCTGCACTGTAGTGCAGCTGTTAGTGCTGTTGCTTCACAGCAAGAAGGTCGCGGACTTGAATCCTGGTTCGGACACTGTGCTCCTTTCTGTGTGGAGTTTGCATGTTCTCCTGTGCGTGTGTGGGTTCAATGAATGAATGAATGTTTTGGCCATGTTAATGAGTGAGGTTTAGCTATCATCCCTCAAGCTGACATGTTTTTTTCACGCTGTGGCTGAAGGACACCCAACCCTAACCCTGAACTGATGACTCTAAAAGCAAACTCCCGATGGGTAACATTAATCTCACTGTATGTTTTCAGCTGTTAGTCGATAGACGAGATGTTAAGGCGCTGTGCAGAGTCACATTGTCTGTTTCATGTTCCAGCTTTACAGAATAATCTTTCCAAAATGAGAATCAGTGGGCTGTTTATGATGAATCATCTCCTCAGCTTGTTTGGACATCAAAGCCAGGCAGCAACCTCCAGTCTGAAAACACGAGACAATGCTGAAGTGCTAAAGTCTGCTGTTCCTCGAGTGTCCTCTTGAGGCTGGCTCCAGAAATACTGGAAGTCACAAACACACCAAGCCAAAAAAAAGCCGTTTTCACAGCAGAAATAATCATGTTTACAGCCTGGAACAAAAAACCTCTCCCATCTGAATCGATAATTTCACTAACAGCACGCACTGTACGGGGGGGTGAATTTTTTCTAACTCGGCAGTTTCCACAATATTAAGATAACCAGTTCATCCAATCAGAGGCACAGCTCAGCTCATGTGACTGCCCAGCGCCCTATGGTTGTTACTGTGGAGACTCACAGCAGGCCTCATTTTCAATATGGCCGCGCCGACCGTTTGGCTTCAAAAATCTGTGTCAGAAACAGACGAGTGACATCATGGAGACTACGTCCATTAATTATAGAGTCTACGATCAAACCAGAATAACTGGTGAAACAAACATGCTAAATGTACTGTGCCAGCTTTGATAAAGAAACAGAGCTCACAAATCTGCATGAAAGTCAGAAAGTCTGGACCTCTGAGGGGCTGCAGAGCAGCTCGGGGTCACGAGAAGAGCAGCAGTTCATGGGTGAGATAAGAGACTCAGTCATTACACATCCTGGTTTGATCTCTGTCACACTTGAATGGCTCACAGACAAGCTGAGAGGCTGCAAAGTGGAGCTGAGGGACCTTTGGAGGACTCAGAGAGAAGTGGGTCACTGGGGCAGAGAGCACTCTGGATCCCAGACCGATCACAGGAAGTCAATTACAGAAAAGTTTGCTTCACTTCCTGACCTCACTGTGACTTCTCTGTAGTTTCTCCTACTGCAGCAGGAACATGTGCAGTGTGTGTGTGTGTGTGTGTGTGTGTGTGTGTGTGTGTGTGTGTGTGGACAAGCTAACACGTCTCTGAACGACCTGTGGAAAGGTCAGATCTATTCCTGCACACAGTCAAAGGCTCCACACACACACACAAACACAAACACACACACACGCACACGCACACACACACGCACACGCACACGCACACGCACACACACACACACACACACACACACACACACACACACACACACACACACACACACACACAGGCATCAGGGGAATATGCAAAGTCTTTCCCCCTTCCAGTGTTAAAAAATCAATGACAGTAAACATCTCTTCAGTGTGTTGTTTGGTTGATAATCTTCTCAGATTTCCCTCAGGCTCTCTCTCTCTTTCTCTCTCTTTCCTTCTCTCTCTCTCTCTCTCTCTAGAAGCTTTTCTCTCTCGTTATAAAATCTCAAATATCCTCCTCCATCTGCTGAAACTAAAGATTAAAGCCTGAGCTCAGAGCTTCACCATCACAGAGGCTGGTGTGGTTGGAGGATCAGATGCTTCCTTCCTTCTTTCCTTTCTTCTTCCTCTTCCTCTTCCTCCTCCTCCTCTTCCTTTTCCTCTTCTTCCTCCTCCTCCTCCTCCTCTTCCTCCTCCTCCTCCTCCTCCTCCTCCTCCTCCTCCTCCTCCTGATGGAGTGTTCAGATGAAGTTGCCATGCATTATATTCTACCACACCCAGTGAGAAGTATCACTTAGCAACAGCATCCATCCAGGAAGTGACATGGAGACTCAGAGGAGGAAGTTTCAGGTAAGATGTAAGACTTTTTTTGATGAGATGGAATAAGTCAAGTTTGTTGGAATAGTTTTCAACTCCTTGGCTTCTAGAAAGATGGTTGAAAAAAGTAGAACATTCAAATAAGATCTACCTCACCTCACAGTCTCCCAAACAGTCCGTTTAAAAATCACACTGTTTAAAATATTACCAGATCTTCACCAGATCTGATGAGATCATCACATAAGGATCTCTAGGTCTCAAACACCAAGGTCTCCTACTTAGTTCCACCCCCCAACAGGCCTCCAGAGGGCTGGCCAATCAGAGGGGGGGGGGTCGTCTTAAAGAGACAGCAGCTAAAAGAAAATGTTTAGATGAAAAGAATACAGACTAAAAAAAGCACAAAAACCCTCTTTAAAGAGTTAATTAATCTATAAATTTGTGTATTGATGGATTTGTGCAGGAAGCTGTTATACTCTGTGATCAGCACCTGACAGCAGACAGATGATGCAGCACATGTCTATACCTAAACACACACAGCTGTCTGAATTATTCATGTTTGGCATCAGGATGCTGTGAGCAGGAGAATAAAACCACAACAAGAAAAAGCCGTCCTCTGATTTCAAGCTTAATGAGTGTCACTTCATGTACGATGTTTTCTAAAACCAGGTTTTTATTACTCTTTTAAAAACTCCTGAAAGAGAGAAAAGGTGGGAGAAGACAAACTTCATTCAGACACCTGTCCTCTTTGAACTGTGTTTACAGGGAAGTGAACAAACGCTGCAGGCTCTGCTGTCTGTGGGTTCAGATTTGTTTGCAAAGATTTGCAAACCGTATGTGCACGGTTTCTCTCTTGGCTCAGATCCTCCTATCTGCAGTCAGTGGGAGTTTGACTCCGAATAAGGGCTGCACAATCAATCAAATTTTAATTGTGATCACGATTTTGGCCACCACAATTAAATTAACCTTATCATCTACAATATTTTCATTTACAATGTGGGCTCTGCTGCTGATCAAGCACTTTCCAAATGAGTCAGCCAACCACCAGGGGGCGAACGCATGGTGAAGCCTTCATTAAGCCTGATAATAAATCCTGCAGCAGCAGCCTCCAGTCACTCTGTGGACAGATGAGAGCAAGTCATGTCAGGAGAGAAAAGTATAGCAGCTGGAGGTAAAGAGCATCATCTTGTGTCTTGGAAAGGCTCAACATCCATCTTCTGGACTTGCTTTGGATTAGGGCTGCCAAGATTAGTCGACTAATCACGATGACGTTGACGATCAAATTCGTCGGCGACTTATTTAATAATCAACGTCGTTGTTTTAATATTTTTTTAAACTTTATTTTTCCCTCTAAACTGCCGCTGTACTGTCACCTGTCTCGTCTGCCGTTCTGTCCTTGACGCATACGCGCAGAAGTGGTAACCGGGGTAACCTGTGATGTCACTGGAAAAGTTATGCCAAACAGTATCATGGCTAGCCGGCAACAGAGCTGGAAAGTTTGGGAGCATTTTTCCAAAATAAAGGAGAAAAGTGTGCAATGCAAAATCTGCAAAGCAGAAATGTCCTTCCATGACAGTACGACGGCGATGCACGAGCATCTGAAAAGACAGCACGCCGTGGCTGATTTATTTTCTGACGAAGAATGACAATCTCTGTAAGCTAATTGGCTAGTTAGCTGCTAACATTAACGTCAACAGGGAGCCACCTACTTAATAGCGATGTCATGTTTGAATAGAAAATTGGTACATTAAAAAAATGTCAGAAATGCTGCTACAAGCTGCAAAGTTCATTAAAAGCTGAATGAACTATGATATTAACTGTCTTCATTTTAGTTAGCACATACCTTAAACACTTGAAGCTGGAAGCTAATGATGTTAGCTGTATGCTGGTGCAATAAGCTGCAATTTATGTATGATCCCAATAGTCGACTAATCACAAAAAATAATCAGTGACTAGTCTACTATCAAAATAATCGTATGTGGCAGCCCTACTTTGGATTCACGGCAAGTGAGGTTAAACAGGAAGAAGTCACACTACCTGCCCTGCAAGGTAACAACTAATTTGTTCAACTATCTGAACAATATCACAAACTCAGATAAGAAGAATGCATGAAGGCCAGAGCTATGGCACGCTTTGGAGAGGTGTGCCTTGGCACAGTACACTTCATGCACGAGCACGAGGATATGATCACCTCGTGCTCCTCTCAACAGTTATTGTAAGCAATAACGGGGCTGTTAGAGGGCTGTGTGGGACCAAAAATTCATTAAAGTTGTAATCCTCTTCTCTGTCTTATTTTGCTGACTCTGATGAGACAGAGCAGCATGTAAACAGACGCTTCGTGGTGATGTAGGGGGGACATGTGTGTGCTTAAAGTCAGGTTCATGTTGGAACAGTGTGACTGTTTAGAATTGTTTCCAATGAGTGGCACCTCTGTAATAGCATATTTCTTTAGTTAGCCCTTGGTAAATTTTCAACTCTTGGGTAAAATTAATTTTTGTTATTTGTTGTTTATTCTTATTTAAAGTTCCATTTTGCACTGAAAACTGTTTGCATATTGTTTGTCTAAAAGTTGTGCAATAAAATACAGATGCTCTCCCTATGAATAATCATGATTAATAATTGTGATTACAATATTGGACAAAACAATCCTGATTATCATTTTAGCCATAATTGTGCAGCCCTACTCTGAATCAGGCCCTTAAACTTGGAAATCTTTGCTCAGTCTGGTTCAGGTTTGCAGCCTTGCTCCCTGTTGTTTGGTCTGCACCTGAAATGCTGCCAGACACAGAGGTCAAACTGTTTTCAGGGATCAACTCCTGATGTCTCTCCTGACTGTCAGCTGTCACATATGACCCTGACACGTCCCTAAACTGAGTCTGAAGCCATCTCCTGAGTCAGGTCAGAGAAACAGTCGCACAGGATTAAGAGCTGTAGGAACACCATCTATTTCTGCATTTATCAAACATCTGAGGGTGTTTGTAAACCCTCTGTATCCCTCTTGAACCTCCCTGACCTTCGCTGGACGTCCTCTGCCATCATTCAGGACACTGAGAGACTACATTTACAGTTTTTATATCCAGCGCAGTCCAGATCATTATCAGGAAAACCCATGATGGTTTCATTTTAGGATAACCTCATCTATAGAGCGCCTGAACCACAGACTCCATCAGAAACCTAAAGACCTTTTTTAAGTGAACAGGGTTATGGTGAGGACTCATTTCTTTGATGGAGCAGTAATAGAGTTTAGTGTCTGTGTTTACTCCAACATGAAAGAGACGAAAATGAGTTCAGAGTCGTACAGATCAGAGAGTGGCATTCATAAGAGCCACGGTCTAATGAGACCACTGATCAGACTCTGACAGATGTGTTTGGATGTTTGGTCATTTTATCTACATGTTGGATCAATGTGCTGAGATAAGTTTCTGCTTTGATGGGTGTTTTAATGACTTCTCGGACTTTTAATAGTTCTTTAAATCTGAGCGCAGGATCGATGTGTACTTAAAGAGTTTCTGATTCTCAGATATACTCTGTGACTTTAACCGTGAGCTTTGTAATAAAGGTCTTTAAAATGTGGTGAATTTTCAGAGAATAGATGACTCATTAAAACTGAAGAAGAGTAATTCCCCAGAGATTGTGAGAAACCAGGCGGACCTACATTTGTTTGCTTACACATGATTTAATTGGAGCATTAGCTGAATAAATCATTTCACTGAATGGACTGAATCAGCGCTGCAGCAAAGTAGAACAAACATCCTCAGAGAGAGTGTATGGACAGAAAACAGGCCGTAAACAGATTGAAAACAGACTGATTTTAGAGCTGCAGGAATCTGACTCAGAAAGGTTTATGTCACCAGACCAAATACTCATATCTGGTTGTCCTTAACAAGTCTATTAGGACTCTTCAGCTAGTTCAGAATGCTGCAGCCCAGGTTCTGACTAGGACCAGTAGGAGGGAGCATATCTCCCCAGTGTTAGCGTCTCTATACTGGCTACCTATAAAGTTCAGAATAGAATTTAAAATTCTTCTTCTGACTTTCAAAGCTCTTAATGGCATTGGGCCATCCTATCTTAAAGAGCTTATCATGCCATATTATCCGTCTAGATCGCTGCGTTCCCAGCATGCAGACCTGCTCGTCGTACCCAGGGTCTCTAAAAGTAGTCTGGGAGGTTGAGCCTTTAGTTATCAGGCTCCTCTTCTCTGGAATCATTTACTGGTTGAGGTTCGGGGAGCAGACACCCTCTCTACTTTTAGGAGTAGACTTCAAACTTTCCTTTATGATAAAGCTTATAGTTAGAGCTGGTTCAGACCTGAACCAGCTCTTAGTTATGCTGCTATAGGTTTAGACTGTCGAGGAGGGGGGCTCCTGTTTCCCTCTCTTCTCTATCTGTCAGTCTAACTTCTGATCTTAATGTCCCATTAAAGTTATTAACCATGGATCTCTCTGGGAGTCTCTGAGTTTGTCTGTTAGGTTCTTTGGATTGTTGCTGTGGACGGCCTGCTGCCATGGACCTGACAGACTCCAGCTGCTACGGCTTCTTACAGTTTCTCCGTGATCATCTCTACAACACAGAAATATGGACTCTGTGTTTATGTCTCCCTGTGTCTATGTCTCTCTGCCCCCCCCCCCCTTCTCTCTCTCTCTAATCCCTCAGATCTCCTCAGATGTCTGTCTAACATGAGTCTGGTTCTGTCTGAGGTTTCTGCCTGTTAAAGGGAAGTTTTTCCTCTCCATTGTAACTCACTAAATGCTGTAAAGGTCTGTACTCATGGTGGGTTAAGATGAGATCAGACTTCTCATCTTGTCTTGATGTTGGGTCTCTGAAACATCTATGTCCTGATCTCAAACCTGACCTGATGTAATGTTAAAGCTCTAAGGTTTAACCAGGTAAAAAACCCTCAGGAACCAAGTCAACACATCTCAGAAGCTGGGTCAACCACTCTCACAAACCAGGTCAACAACTCTCAGGAACCTGGTCAATGACCCTGAGGAGTGTAATGACTCAGGAGGACCCAGGAGTCAGGGGACTGGTTATACTGCTGTTCGAGAGACTTTGTTTAACTTTATGACAATGTTATTTTTAGAAATGTAACCTTTGCATATTTTCCTGAGCCATAAAGAAAACACAGCTCCCTGAGAAAGTCTCTGTCCTGACTTCAAACTTGATCTGATGTAAGGATGAAACTCTTCACACTAAAATCCACTCAAAGATTAAAACAAAACAACTTTTGTCAGTTTTTTTAACTGTACTTTTGTGCAGAGTTTTGCTGTACGCTGAGCCCTGTCCTTGAAAAATTTCTGGTTGAGTGTCAGTTTATCTCAAGTGAACAACAATACCCAAATGATTTCAGAATAAATACACAGAGAGAGAGCAGATCCCTTCAGTCGTCTGTCTGAAAGCTGGTTACCATCTTTAAAGAAACAAACAACAGCCAGACATATTTGTGTAGCTAACAGTTTTAATTCAGAGTTTAAAGAACAATAACTCTCAAGGGTTTTTCCTGGCTGAATATGAGGAGGTGGGGTCACCTGATCGTGGGCTCACAGGTGTACTGTGCCTTCACTTGGCTCAAACAAGTGTTCTACTAGCAGTCTATTTCGGAGCTGTAATGGTACGTGTATTAACAGAAATGATAACTATTATATTCTTTTATTTATTTTTTTTATGTGTTTTGTTTAAGATTTCAGTTTGGTCACATGGCAGCTTAACCACCACTTACTTGCACACAGCACAGCCAGCAGCAGATCATTTGGCCTCCTTGGTTTCATTTTGTAAAACCTCCTGATCCAGACTTTGCTTGTCAACATGCAAAAACCCCATTTATTTGAAATGCTGTCTGTATTTTTTTCTTCATGTATCAAACTTACTGAAAATTAAAGGGAAAGTGACTTTTATAGATATTTAAAAATGAGCTGAATAACATGGTTTTAGCAGATTTATTCAAATTGTGTCTGTACAGGAACTTTTTCTCCACCATCATTAAATTAACTGTGTGACCAACTTACTGAGAAACTAAAGAAACTGTCTCTTTTTGCTGTAGCTCCGTCTGACAGGGATTGGGAAATATTTCAAGATTGTTTATACTTTAAGTCAGTAATTCTATAATTCTAAAAATAATCTGATTGTCTCTCCTCCTGCCCATCACTATCCATACCAATATCTTCCAGGGCTTATTTTAAGGTAATATTTAATAGAATGACAATGAAATAAATCATATTCATGTTTCACATGTGAAGATGTTCAGAGCTTCCTCTCCTGTTGACAGTCTGTCTCTCTGCAGAGCGAGGGGCTGAGTCTCACTCACTCAGTAAACAACAGTCTGATAGATCTGAACCTTACAGTTGTTATTTGATCTGTTATTCAGTGACAGTCAGCTGTTAGCTGTGATATAGCTGCACTTACAGAGGCAACAGAATAAATACATGTTTACACGTTCGCATCTGTGAAGGAATAACAGTGATGTTAATAAAGTTTTGCGTTTGAACACAGAGATTTATTGTTGTTACTTACAGAAACTACAGGCTCAGTTCACGTCTTCTCTGGTTCATGTTAAACTGTTTGTGACTCTCTGCTCTGCTGTGAGGGTCACAGCGTGCTCAGCATTGATACACATACGAAGCATGCTGTGCATGGAACCAAAAGTCAGACGCCACAGTGAAGAGAGACCAAGGCAGAACCTCTAAAATATTTTTTTACATGACACGCAATCTACCCAAACTACATAGTGTGCACCCTGTACCCCCACTGCCATAACGTCGGGCTCTCCAGTTTGAAAATCACTGCCATAGACTGTACGGTAAATAGATGATCAAAGATGTTTTGATGTTGTGTCCTGTAAAGTCCAGGTTTCTAAATCTTACATAAACAGATATTTGTGTTTAAATCAGCGTAATCAGAGAGCGACAGAAGACAGTCACCTTCATAGAGAGAGCCGCCTGTAATGTCCCATTCCTCTCCCTCCTCACAGCAGGACAAGAAAACAACACCAACCTTGTCCCCATGCTCCTCCAACCTGCAGCCCCTCAGTCCCCCTCTGATATGGTCAAAACTCTGGATCCCAGACCTGATGCACAGTCAGAATAATTGGCAGTGATACAACAGTTTCCCTGTTTTCTCTCTGCGCTCTTCTCATTAGCATCCACATCAGAAACTCAGATCTGAGCTCATTGTGAGGAGTGTTGACACTTAAACATGGCTCTGTCAGATGAAAGATACTGCTGAAAATGAGCTCCGAGATCAAAAGGATGATGCAGAAACACTGAGGAGGAAGAGAAGGATGTTCTCTGTGGAATCAATCCCCTGACCCTGGAACAGTCTTTAGGGATTATCCGGCTTATTCCACAAATACTACAAACATACCCAACACATACAACCAAATTAAAACAGAATATACAGCCAAGAGAAGAGGATTTCTCTGCTGGCTGTTCCTCTTTCTAAATTAAAGCTGTTATGAATAAAAAGCTGTTATAAACTCAGATTAAAAATCTTCAGGTTCAGCTCAGAGTGGCTGGGTAAATCTCCAGCACTCAGCTTCCTCAGTCTTTCTCTCACGTTCTTCGAAACTCAAGTGTTGATTTACAAAGTTTAAGGAACCACTAATAGAGATCATCTTAAGATGACTTCAGTGTGCAACCTTTTGAAAAACTCTCTATGGAAGAGCAGAAGTTTGCAGAGAAAGAAAACTTTCCTCTCTTCTGCATTTGGCTGTACTTGATAAAAACTCATTTCATCATCTGTTACTAAATCCTAAAAGAGCTGCTGACACATCCTGATGCTCGAAAAACTCAATCAAAGCCAGACAATAATCAGTTGATGCGACCTCTAGTCCTGAGAGTCATAAATCTTCAGTTTTCCGTCATTTTTTAGCTCGGCCCACCAGGCAGGTTAAAACAGGAGAAACCTCTCAGAGAAGAAACATCTTCTACAGAGTCCAGCTGCCTTCATGGGCTCAAACTCAGACTGATCCTGATCTGGATGACAGAGAACCTACAGAGACTTCTTCCTGCAAAGTCAGTCCCTTTATATCATGTCTGGTTTTTGTGCTGACTCCAGGAGCACTGCCCACCTTCAACAGAAAGCCTCTTTGTTTAGAAACCTGACTGGTGGTTTTTCAGCTGACTGTGTTCCTTACAGCTCTGTTTCTGGATTTCTTCCTGTCTCTCTCTGTCATCCTCTCTTTCAGTCTGTTTAAGTGATTGCCATCTCCAGAGGAGAACAGAACTTATCTGCATCTTGTGGCATGAGGCTCCGTTTAGCTCAGCTGACAGGGACATCACGCTGCTGTCAATCTGGCAGGCTCACTCAGCCAGTTAAGAGGCAGCTCCAGATTTAAAGAGAGGCTCTAAATTTATGTGTCAATCAAACATCACCTCTCCTTTTAATCTGCTCTAAACTTCTAGGTGCTGCTGAGCGTCTCCAAACCCCCTCCTGCACAGATTCTTTGTCTCAGAGGAAATAACAGCCTCATCCTCTGCTTCACATCCACCTCACACAGAGAGATCGACACATTTCTGAGGAGTGCTGGCAGAGAGTGAAACCACAGACTGTGCAGAGGGTGCCTTTATTCTTATCATACGAGGGAACATGCTGACTGTTATTTTCTGTAATGACCCTGAAGGAGTGATAAAACCTCTTACATCACTTATTTTCTGCTTTAATGAGGCTAAAATGAACAGATCACAGTTAGATAATTAACATCCATCCTAACATCTAAAATGGGATACTGCAGTGAACACACCTGATTGCACTCCACAGGATCTGTGTGAAAACACACACTCACCCACACAGAAATGCAGTGTGTGTTTGCTTCTGTTGTCCTGTTCCCATTAATTACCTCCCTCTGGGTTTATTCTCTTTGTTTGAATTCATTTTAGGCGTCTATAAAAGTCACTGCTGGGTTTTTTTCTCTGAACAAAGACAAACTGAGGGAGAAACAACAAACCTGCAGAGCTAAAACTCTACAGACACATCACTTTACTTCTTCTGTTACTGACCGATGAGGCAGAGAGGTAAGACACCAAACTTTCTCTGCAGAAGAACTGCTCCATGCTTCCATTTCCTCCAGGTTTGATTAACTCTCTTTTATCAGGCTGTTCTCATGAGTCCACAAACAGACCCTGCAGACTGAGTCCTGACTGGGACCAGGAGGAGAGAGCACATCTCTCATCCTCTCAACAGTCTCTAAAAGTAGTAAGGGAGGTCTGAGCATCACAACAGCTGAGCCAAGGCATGGTCAGTGTTTGAGACTCATGGTGAAGTGGCTTTCACAAAGTTCTGCACAATCGCTGTGTATCTGAAGAAGGACACCATTAATCCCACAATCCTCTTCACTGTTTGCAAACTGTTTCCTGTTTATGATGGCTGAGTGCACATTTTATCAGTGGTAGTACTGCAGCATACTACGGTTTGTGAATAACACAACTCTGAGGAAGGGTAAACGATTCCCAGCTTCAAGAGAAATCTGAGAGACGGCGAAAAGACATCACCAACAAGATATTAGATATTATAAAAAAAGATAAATAAAATGATAGATAAATAAATAAATAATGAAGCAGAAACCCTCCCAAACCAAAGACCAGCACACAGACCTCTGAGTCTGAGACCTGAGTCATAACAAAGGATCCAGAAAAAAAAACAGGTCAAGACAGAGAACCACTCCTATATCTATCAGGATCTCCCGATCCCGATCTTTGCATTTCTAAATGATCGGTGCTAAGGAATATTATTGGTTATGTTACAGAGTTTATCTAGAGCAAACAGTTCATGTTCTGCAAATTTTCAAAGAAGGGATGACACTCAAAGCGGTAATGATCAATCACTCCCGTCTTCTCTGACCTGTTAAGACACGTTGCTGTCATCACTTCTAATACATTCAGGTACCCTTGGAAATTTGAGAATCTGACGATTCATCCAGTCTTTTTCAGTTTTTGGATTGGAACAGTGGTCCCCAAACTATGGCCTGCAGGCCGGAAAAGGCCCACCTCCACATTTGGCTGGCCCCCTGAGCAATACCAGAGACACATTAAGATTTTTTTTTTTCAGTCTGGCCACAGCACATGATCGAGACTAATACACGTATGGAACGTGATATTCTATTTCATAAATACTGTTATTTATTTCCTTGGGGAAGGGTTATTAATATTTGGTTATGTGTGGCTTTCTGGAAAACAATAAATGTTTACGTTTAGGCACCCCTGTAGGGCTGGGTATCAATCAAAAATGTTTGATTCCTGTAGCGATACCAAAACCTTCACTTTGATACCGGTTCCTCAACGGTACTTGTTTCAATACCAGTTTTTATATCAGTTCTAACAACTGATTGTGTAAGTTGATATATACATATACATATATATATATATATATATATATATATATATATATATATATATATATATATATATATATATATATGGTGGGTCATATATATATATATATATATATATATATATGTATATATATATATATATATATACATATATATATATATATATATATATATATATATATATATATATATATATATATATATATATATATATATATATATATATATATATATATATATATATATATGACCCACCAACCTGTGAACCAGCAAACTTCAGAGCAAGACATTCAAAAGAAACAGCCTGATGGACAGGTACCGTTAAAACCCCATAAGCAGAGCGATAGATGACTGCTAAGCCACCCCCTCTACCAGATGTACGTGGCATGTCGATGTATTAGGTAGCTGCCAGGTTTCAGTTAAGCATAGGAAGTCAACCTTTTCATCTTAAATCACATCGTTAATAAAAGAAGCTTTGTTGTTTAGCGAACGCACATTAAATAGGGCAAATTTTGTGTTGGTGTTACTGTGATTAGAGGGCAAAGGTGTGCTACAGGTGATAGTGATAAGATTGTGAGGGTTCACTCCCACTGGCTTTTCTTTTACCCCTCATGGCAGGGGGGACTATAGCGTTAATTCTACAGGAAGTAGAGTAAGTGACAATCTCAGTCTCAATTGACTTAGCTGGCTTATCAGGTAGTAATGGATGAGGCCTGCAGAGGGAGCAAGAGCTACATGTGAAGTCTGAAGCACCAGAGAAGCTGACTGCTGGACGGTAGGGGGGGGCATATGAGGGAAGAAGTTGGCTTGGATACACTGGCAGAGGGGGAGGTGCAAACAGCAGTGAGGATAGTAGCAGGTGTAAATAGTTGTCTTGAGCAAACTGTACAGTATGCTGAATGTTCAAAGTTAATAGCCGGGAGCCCGTTTTGTTCGGGTGAAGCCCATCCATCTTGCAAATGGACCTGCAGTTCCAGAAAACATTAAAATTATCAATAAAGTTAAGCAATACACCCTACAGGCAGACTGTTGCCAGTAATGCAGGTAAAGGGCTCTGCTGAAATGAGCAGGATTAAACAGCAGGGTGGTTGGTCTGAAGACAAAGATGGATTTGCCAGTTTGTTATAAAATATATATATATATATATATATATATATATATATATATATATATATATATATATATA
The DNA here is from genome assembly GCA_030710495.1 of Labroides dimidiatus. NCBI lineage: Eukaryota > Metazoa > Chordata > Actinopteri > Labriformes > Labridae > Labroides > Labroides dimidiatus. The sequence goes on from CM061155.1 coordinate 1,888,991, forward strand.
TATATATATATATATATATATCACTTAAAGTCAATATTCCAATCAGATTAAGGTCTGGACTTTGACTGGGCCAATCCGTTCCCCTGAAGCTATTCCTTTGTCGTTTTGCTGGAATGCTTTGAGTCATTGTTTTGTTGTAGAATCCATTTTCGTCCCAGCTTCAACTCCCTGACTGATGGCAGGAGATCCTGGTCAAGAACTTCTTGATAGGCCTGAGAATTCATGGTTCCCTGGATAATGTGGAGTCGTCCAGGTCCAGAAGAAGAAAAGCAGCCCCAGACCTTTACATTTCCACCCCCATGCTTCACTGTTGAAGGAGGTTCTTCTCTTTAAATCCAGTGTCGGCTTCTCTCCAAACATGGTGGTTTTGATTGTGACCAAATAATTCTACTTTGGACTCATCTGTCCAGAGGATGGACTTCCAGAAGGCCTCAGGTTTGTCCAAGTGCTCTCTGGCAAAGCTGAAACGGGCAGCTTTGTTCTTTTTTGAGAGCAGAGGCTTCCTTCTGGCAACCCTCCCATGAATGCCATGGCTGTTCAGTTTTCTTCTGATCGTAGACACATGAACATTTGTCCCAGATGCTACCAAGGAGGTCTTCAACTCTCTGGAGGTGATATGTGGGTTGGCTTCTACCTGATTTATTATTTTTCTGGTGCTTCTGGGTGATATTTTTGATGAGCGTCCTCTTCTAGGCAGAGTTGCTGTAATGTTGAAGTCCTTCCATTTGTAGATGATTTGTCTTACAGTGGATGGATGGAGCTGGAATCTTTTGGAAATGGTCTTATATCCTTCACCAGACTGATGGGCTGTCACTACCCTCTTCCTTATGTCATCAGATATCTCCTTCCCTCTTGGCATTGTTGATCTGTATGGACCTAAAGTGGTTTGGCTGGTTTCTTCTCTCTTTTAATTAGCAGAAAATTGCTGATTGGTACATCCCTAATAATAATGATTTAGTATTTCAGGATTGATCATTCTCATAGTTAATAGTTTGATAATATAGCATAGTCGGACTGTGAACATGAACTCTGTTTCTGTTAATCATCATTTAAACTTCCTCTCATCATTTACTCTCCATATTGAGTCCTAAGTGTCATATTTGGTCAGCACTTTGGCTCCAAACCTGGTCACTCCTTACTCCAATACACCGGAACACCAGAACAACCAGAGATTTTTATGAATGAATGGAGCTAAACGTCTACACACACGGTGAAGTATACACTTTTTTCTCCATGTGTTTGGATAAAGTGTGATGCCTGCTTTCGTTGCTGAAATAGCTGATCTGATATCATGCAGTGTTAATGAAACAGGAGTCAAAGAAGTCCTCCTGCTTCAGTAAAGACGTGTTTCAGACACTTCATATTTCTATCCCAGTAGGAAAGCAGCAGCAGTTGTAAAACCCAGAGCAGTATTTAGTGAAGATAAAGGTCTGAAGTTCAGAGTTAAAGAGCTGCTCGCTGAGCGTGATATGAGCGCTGTGGATAATTAACAGCTGCAGCGTTTCATCAAGAGCTTAATGAAAGAGAGCCACAAACTACTAAGGATGCTTTACAAGCAGCAGCTCCACAGGAACAGGGGGAAATGTCACCACACAGATTTGTTTTTAGATTCTGTGAACAAATAGTCCATCCTAAACAGAACAAGCTGAATACCAAAAATAAAACAGCACCAGATGTGTGATATGATGGTTTTAACACCTTACACTTAGGGGAGCTGGGATTAGTTTTGGACAGTCAATGAGAAACAACTTCCTCAAATCATTGCATCTGTTCATCGTGTTAAAAAGAGCAGCAGTACTCCTCCTGACATTTCAAACTCAATCTATGTCAAGTTATTCATCCAGTATTCTCCCTTAAAAACAAGTCTGACTAAACAGCAGGAAGAAGACAAAGATGAATGTCTGGAGGCACTTAAATCTGATGTACATTTAAACCCAAACTCAGAGCATCCTTACACTCTGCAGCCGCTCAGACTCTCTGATGTAGAAGTGATTAGTTAGGCTTCAGAGGGATTCCAGAGTTGAATTTCTGAAAGGCCACGCTTTTAATTTTAGAGCCTAACATTTGAGTTAGTATTGATAATCCTGCAAACAGACTCCAGACTCTGCTCTCGTCACTGTCCAGCCCTCCTCAGAGACTCTCAGAGCCTGCTTTTTAAGAGCGCTGTGTCGTTTCCATTTTTCTGACGGCAGTGAAAGATCCACACTTTAATGGTACGTTTTAAATTGGACTCGGTGGAATAATCTGTCCAGCTGGAGAACAAAAACAGAGCAAAGTTTGTCTTTTTTAACATCAGAGAAATCAGGTGAGGATGAACTCATGTAAGGCTGTTTTTAAACTTTATAATACTCATGCATTTCACTTTCAGTCCTGCACACACACACTCTCTCTCTCTCTCTCTCTCTCTCTCTCTCTCTCTCTCTCTCTCTCTCTCTCGCCCTGAAAGAAGTCATAGATATCCACAGACAGATGTTTTCTCTCTAACCACAGCTCCTCATCCTCTTTAATAGCTTTAATAGACGATTCAATTACAGGAAAACTAGCAGCCTCTGGGGTGTTATTAGAGAAGATGAAGGATTATCAGGCTGACATTTCAGACAACGTGATGTGGATAGAAAAGAAGCGATTTTCACTCAGTCCTGGAGAGAGTTCACTTTCTGATATGTTAAACAGAAATCTCAAATGTAGAACGTTTATTTTTTTTTTTTTTATATAATTCACTTTTTATTGCTTTTTAAACATCATAACAATAATACAATAAAACAAAGCAAGAACATTTGTGAACTGGACTGAGGAACCAGTCCCTTACCCCTACAACAATTACAAAAGGAAAAAAATAAATAATAATAACAATCAATAAGCAAGTACATGAAATAAGATAAATGATAATAATTTAAAGAGAAAAAAATATATATATATATAACAATAATAATAATTTAAAAAAAAAAAAAAAAAAAAAAAAATAATAATAATAATAATAATAATAATAATATGTACTACATGTCCAGGGTCTATGATTCAACATTATCTACTTCTGCAGTCCCCCCTCTCACTTTATCTCATTTTACAGCCACTCCGTTATCTTGTAAAATAATTAATTGTTCCCATTAGGACCAACCTATTATAGTTCTCCCGTTACGCATCTCGTAAATAGTTCAAAAAGGGACCCCATAATTTCAAAAACACATCCTCTCGATTGTTTAACCTAAAAGTCAGCCGTTCATAGCTGGCTGTTTTAGTCATTTCCTCCAGCCATTCATTAAATGTGATAACATTTTTAGATTTCCAGTGTCTAAGAGCAATCCTACATCCTGTTGTGAGGGCCAGCTTACACCACAGCATCTGTTGATGAGACATCCCCATTTCATTTGTTATCAAACCCAAAATACATAAAGCGGGGCTCTGAGATATATCTGTCTCAAGTACTTTGTTTACAAATAAAATTATCTTTTCCCACAGGTCATGTATCATTTCACACTCATACAGCATGTGTACAAGAGTTCCCTCGCCCCTCTCACATCTCCAGCACAACTCTGAATCACAGAGCTTTAATCTTGCCATCCTACTGGGGGTCCAATACATTCTGTGTATAATTTTAAACATTATTAGGCGGGTCTGTGTCTCTCTTGATATCTTATACCAGGATTGAGTAATTTCTTCCCATTTTTCCATAACAATTTCCTCCTTTAGATCCACATCCCATGCTTTCTTAAGAGCTTCAAGTTTAGGTGGGTGAAACTTTCTTATAAAGCTATAATATTTAGATGCACCACCTTTAGTCCCCCGATTATCCTGCATTAGTTTCTGTAGCTCAGATTGAAAAGGCAGGGGGTATTTATGTTTTTGTTGCAAAACACAACTTCTTAATTGCAAATATTTCCAAAAATCCTGTTTAGGAAGTTTGTATTTAGTTGCCAACTGCTGAAAGGACATCAAGCTATCATTCTCAAAAATATCCCTAACATAGATAATCCCTGCCACCACCCATGATTTCCAGAACAGAGTGTTTTTCCCCACTTTCAATTTTTTATTATGCCAAAGAGGAGACTGTTTAGTAAAGAAAGGATCGAGGCCAGTAATTTCATGTGATTTTTGCCAGGTTTCTCTAACAAATGACAGCAGTGGATTTCTAGAAGGGATTTCACCTCCAGTCTGTGATCTAAAAGCTTGTAATGGAACGGGCTCTGTAAGTTCTTTTTCAATCAGGACCCAGCCTGGAGCTTGGTTTTCTTCATTATCTATTTTGGCAAGTTGATTAAGAGAAAAGGATAAGTGATACCAATCTAGTCTTGGTAGGTTAAGACCTCCATCTTCATTTGCTGCACTCATCTTGATTTTATCTAAACGGGGTCTTTTACCTTCCCATAAGAAAAAATCCACTGCTGCATTAAATTTTTTAAGTAACGCAGGAGGGAGGCTTATGGGTAATAAATGTAAAATATAATTAAACTGTGGAATAATCATCATTTTCAGTACATTTATTCTACCCAAAAGGGATAAACCTAATTTCGCCCAGTTCCGTAACGTGTTCTCAATTTTCAACAGTAGGGGGAGTAAGTTTTCTGTCATAATGTCCTTTAAGCCTGGTGTAAGTTTTATCCCTAGATACACCAAACCTGAAGGAAGCCATCTGAACTGCCAGTTCTGTCTGATACTTGGTGGGCATAGTTTTGAAAGTGGCATTGCCTCCGATTTTCCCCAATTTATTTTGTAACCTGATATCAAAGAAAAGGTATCAATTAAAGACAGAATTTGAGGAACAGCTGTTTCTGGGTTTGAGGTCACCAACAAAATATCGTCTGCATATAAAAACAGTTTGTGCTCCATCTTACCAGCTAAAATACCTTTAATTGTGGAATTATTCCTGATGGCAGCCGCTAACGGTTCCAGCGCCAGTGCAAAAAGCAAAGGGCTCAGGGGGCAGCCCTGTCTTGTACCCCGGTGCAGGGGGAAACAAGAGGACATGTTCCCATTTGTCAACACGGAGGCCTTAGGGCTACAGTATAAAAGTTTGACCAAATTTATGAAGGACGGGCCTAATCCAAACCTGTGTAAAGTTCTAAACAAATAAGTCCACTCGACCCGGTCAAAAGCTTTCTCTGCATCTAAAGAGAAAGCAACCACGGGTTCAGGGCAGTTCCTCGTCTGCCAAATTAGATGTAGTAGCCTACGTACATTGTCTGCTGAAGATCTACCTCGAATAAACCCCACCTGATCAGGATGAATCAGGCTAGGTATATATGTCTCCAACCTCATGGCTAATATCTTGGCCAGTATTTTGGCATCTACGTTTATAAGGGACACTGGGCGATAACTTCCACATTGTTGAGGGTTTTTGCCCTTCTTATGTATCAGGGTTATAACAGCAGATTGCATACTTTGGGGTATATTACCCCTCTTGATCGCATCTCTGAATACGGTTACTAATCTTGGTGCTAGCAGGTCTGCAAATTCTTTATAAAAATCTGTAGGGAGCCCATCATTTCCAGGAGCCTTCCCAGAGCTCATTTTCCGTATAGCTTGTTGGACCTCTTCCAACGTAGGCTCTCCACCAATCTCCTTTTGCCTTTCCCCAGACAGGGTTGGAAGATCCATCTGGGATAAAAACCCATCTATTTTATCTTCATCCATCCCACTTTGTGAAGTGTATAGTTTCTGGTAAAAAATTTTAAATGATTCATTAATTTTCTCCCTGTCTGTCACTAAATTCTCATCTTCATTCTCCACTGAGGTTATTAACGTGCTATTAAACTGTTGTTTTACTCTTTGGGCTAGAAACCTTCCTGCTGCCTCTCCTTGCTCATAGTACTTCTGTCTACATTGAAATAATGAAAATTCAGCCTTTCTCTGTAGTATAGAATTTAGTTCAATCTTCAATTTGCTTAATTGGGTGAAGATAACTGGATCTAGCTGGGACGCATTCCTATTTTCAAGATTCTTTATTTCCGTCTCCAGTCGAGTAGCTGCTTTTTTTTTTCAAATAGGAACTGTGTTGAATTAAGCGGCCCCTCAAGTAAGATTTAAATGCATCCCATTCTATTCCAGGATTGGAAGCTGATCCTTCATTGAATTCCCAGTACTCCAAAATTTCTTTTTTAATAAAATTACATGATTCTTGATTTTTCAGCAAAGAAGTGTTGAGTCTCCAGCAGCCTCGAGGGATGTCAGACTCGGTTTTAGATCCCAACACCACTTCCACTGGTGCGTGGTCTGATAGTACAATATTACCAATTGAAGCGGTTGTAACAATATTAACTAACTGTTTAGATAATAGAAAATAATCTATCCTTGAGTACGAGGAGTGTGGGTTGGAATAGAAGGTATACTCCCTTTCCCTGGGGTGTAGAAGTCTCCAGACGTCCACTAGACCAAGCTCATCTTCTAAAGCCTCAATGGCTAGCTTTGACTCATATACCACTCTTGTATTAGCAACTTTTGATTTATCTAGGTCTGGGTCTCTAATCTGATTAAAATCTCCCCCAATAATAATGTATTTATCGCCCAATTGTTTTGCCACCCTGGATATGTTGGCAAAAAAATCAGGCGAGTCTATATTTGGTGCATATATATTGATGAGAGAACATCTGTTGCCAAACAAATCTGCACTTATTGCCACCCACCTGCCCTCTCTGTCCGAGAGCTGTTTGTGAATGATAATATTTACATTTTTACGTAATAAAATACAGACCCCTCTCTGGCTTGAAGAATAAGCACTGTAAAATATTTTACCAACCCAATCCCTCTGCAGTTTTATTGACTCCTCTTTATCTAAATGAGTTTCCTGCAGGAAACATATATCTACCTTTTTTTGTTTAAGATATAGGAGGAGCTTCTTCCTTTTGATTGCCAGATTGGCCCCCTTAACATTCCAGGACAGGATTTTAAGCATGTCTGCCATGTTAATACAGCATCCCTACTATTTTGCTCTCATACGTAATAATTGACTTTGAGGAACAGATATCCCTACAGGTAGGACTGTGAAGTATCTTGACCCTTTCATCTCCCTGTGACCACAATGTACACATATACAAAAACAATGAGGGAAAAAAAAAAAAAAAAAAAAAAAAAGAGAAGAAAAAACGAGAACCATGGAGAAACAACTGTACTCCCTTAACTCTAACCCCAAATCCCAACATAGTACGTCCGTGAAGCTGGAAAAGTCCCGACCCGCCACCTGCACCCCCTCCTCCCAATTATCACTATAGTCCAAACAAAATATATATTTACAAATATATGAGCAAAACATAAAGAAAAAAAAAAAAAAAAAAAAAAAAGGGGAAGCCTCAAGCAGATTACAATCCCCATTAATAACATCAGAAAAAAAAAGGAGGATCAGCATAAACAAAAAGGGCCAACACATAGGCCTCTCTAAGTGGAAAGTGTCCTGACACTTTTAGCCCTTCTATTAACTGGATGAATGTCCATCCTATTCCTTTAACAATCTATTCAGTCCTTCAAATATTTTCAGTATAGTGTCCACATCAATATTCCAGTCCAAACTACGAATCTATTAGAGGGGGGAAAAAATCAAAACAAAACAAAGCCCAATATTTCTGATGCGAATAAAGTATGAAGTATAATTTTACCCCTTAGAGGAACAAAACATGTTCCTTATAAAAGTAAAAAGGCATTAACTATATTGCTTTGCTCCTTTAACCGTGTTGAGCTCAAACCCTGAACATGAACTGGTTATGTTATGTGAAAAAAAAAAAGATGGGGTGACTCACGTAAAAGTTCGTCAAGATGGAGCTGTAAACCGGTTCCTACATTTACCCCACATTCAGCATCGTCCTCTCCGTCCCCGCAGTATTCTCATCCAAGTCTCTTGGAGATGAAGTCCATCACCTCCTCGGGAGAGGCGAAGCTGTGTCGGACATTATCTGCTACGACTCTCAGCACAGCTGGGTATACCATAGTGTATCGAAGCCCTTTCTCTTGAAGTTTTTTCTTCACTCCGTCAAACTTTTTACGCTTTTGAATAACGTCTTGAGAAAGGTCTTGGAAAAAGGAGATCCTCTTGCCTCGCCACTCCACGCGCTCTTTCTCCCGAGCCGCCCGCAACACCGCTTCTCGTGCTCCAAATCTCATGAATCGTACCAGCACATGCCGGGCTCTGATGCCCCGCTGACCTGCTCGGTGGGCCCGCTCGATCTCAAATGCTGGGCCCATTTCAATGTCCAGAGCTTCTGCCAATAGTTTCTGCAAAAACGTCTTCATGTCTCGATCCTCTGTGCCTTCCTCCAACCCAACAACACGGACGTTATTGCGGCGGCTTGCATCCTCGAGGTAAGTTACTTTCTCCTGCAGCTGGGCGATGGTTTTAGCCGATGTGCCTACTATAGCATCCAGATTGTGGCTTTTATCTTCGAGGGTTGATATTCGAGTCTCGGCTTCCGTCACTCGAGCTCCCAGTTTATCCACCGCTACCTGAACCGCATCCATGCCTGATTTTAATCCGCTCATATCTGAAGCGATGCCCTGTAGCAATGTTTTGATGGTCGTTATCTCAGTTGCAGTGTCTGTCGGTGATGGACTTGGAGTAGCCGCCATGCTATCCTCTGAGCTTCCCTCTGTCTGTCGTGCGAGGCTCCTCAAACCGTACTGCGTAAGGGTTTTTTGGACTTGTTGCATAATATATGTAGTTGGGCTTCACCCCGCGAATATTTCAAGCGTTTAGGATATATCCAATATAAATTTTATGGGGGGGGGGAGTGCGTGCGGCTCCGCAGCGAGTTCCCTACGCGGCCATCTTGGGCAGTCGCTTCACCGGAAGTCCGTAGAACGTTTATTTTAATGTATTTTTAAAGTTATTTTGGGGGCTTTTTATGCCTTTAATCAGAGAGGACAGGACAGTGGATAGAGTAGGAAACAGGGTGAGAGTGGGGAGTGACTCACACCCTGTACAGGAAAGTCACCACAGGCCGGATCCCAACCCAGGTTGCCAACTCAAGGGTTTTTGCCATATAGAGTGCAACCTAGACCACTAGGCCATCTGCGCTCCATTGTGATGTATTTTTGACCTATGGAGAAACAATGAGTTTGTTGGATTTTCTGAACTACAATGGTCCTGGTTGTTGTATATAAGTGTCACAGAGAGGAGCATCTTCGCGTGTATAAAATCTTTGGCAGGCAATACTATAAGTTTTAAGTAAGTGTCACAGAGAGGAGCGTCTTCCTGTGGAGATCTTTTTTTTTTTTTTTTTTTTTAACATATGTGTATTTGAAAATAAACATGTCCAGATTGTGTGTGTTAAATTACCTATTGAAGAGTTGCATCTACTACAAAGAGGAGAAACACCAGGGAAAAAACTGTACAGCTTTTCCATAGAGTAGTAAAGTCTGTAAAGTGTTTTAAGCTGTTTTAAGGTTGTGTCGTATATTAACTGAACAGTCATGCATACTCTTCAGACATTTGTCCCAGATTTCATCTTTTATCTCCACGTTTAACTCTTCAGCCCATGTCTGTTTGAGACCTAAAGTATTTACCTCATCTGTGCAATGTGAGATTTGATAAAAATGGGAAACATCCCTACGTTTTACAGGATCAAATTTATTTATCTCTTCCACAGACTTATGTTTGCTCAGGATTTCAAAATTTGGCAAATGCTTCCTGACGTTGGACCTGATCTGTAGATACCTGAAGAAATGTGTTGCTGGTAGACTGGACACAGCTTATAACTGAGAACATGTAGCAAAAATCCTGTTGATGTATAGATCTCTTATGTTACAGATGCCTTTTTGACTCCAAATGTGAAAAGCTGCATCATCAAGGCCTAGTATGACTGACAGCATCTAGATACACTTTTGGGGCTTTACTGTGTAGTTTTATTTGCTTCCAGATTTTGATGGTGTTTCCAACAACAAAGCTGTTACTAAAATATAACTTTAACCACAACAGGGCTGTTAAGGAGAGAGGACAGAGAACTTTCTTTACAAAGTGATCTTTCTATCACTAGCCAAGCAGGGCATGAGTCTGTGGAAGGTAATGGACCTTTCTTCAACCAAGCAAGAACAGATAGGTGGGCAGCCCAGTAATTTTAAAGTTGGGTAAAGTGAAACCACCACTGTTCTTTGGTTTGGAAAGGTGCCTCTTTGATATCCTTACAGTTTTCCAGATGAAGGGGATGAGTATTGAATCTAGTTGTTTTAAGAAAGATTAAGCTTTATCCACCTTTTTCTTCAGAAGCCTATGGGTGTTGACTTCCACCTGCGGTTATCGACTTCCGGTTGCTGCCGCCAGCAAGCTAGCCCAAAACAACTCGTGTGAAATCATTAATGCTTGACAGGGCTCAGTGCAGACTTTTTTAAAAACATCCACACTATGACTTCACCTCCGATTTTTGGTCATTTTGTCGCTTTCTTGATGTTAAAAGCCGGTTATTGGAGCATGTATGACAACTAGGCTAGCATCATCAGCTTTATGGTTTCCATGGCAACGTAAACAAAACATTCAACTCAGTGGCAATCGCGATGAACTATGGGTAGTCAGGAAAAAAGTGGATAACATGGGAGTGATTGAGAAATGTGGAGAAAATGTTGCAGGACCACTATCTTTACTGCATTTATTTTGCCAGCTAGAGAGATTTGGAGTGTTTTCCAAAAGTCTATATTATGCTTTATCTGTTGAATCTTGTCTTGCCAGTTTAGATGTAGAAGATCATATGGAATTTTCGTTACAGTAACACCAAGGTAAGAAAATTTATTAAAGGCCTTTTTAAAGGGAACAGACTAGGGCTGTCACTTATTATTCAAGCCTTGAACATGAAGCAAAAAGCTCATGTTCTACCTCTAATAATCCATTCGAATGTCGGCTGCATCCTGGAGATGTGAGCCTACATGAAGGAAACTCCTCTGTCTGCAGATAGCAATCCATAGGCAGCAATTTGCTGCTTTGGTGGAGAGACAGAGGGTGGTCACATCCAAATCATGCCCAAGCATGATTGTCTGGTGTATGGTTGGCTCTGTAAGACGTTTCTAATTTGGTAATTTGATTATCTATTTCTGATAACCCTTCTTTGTACTTTTTCTTTTCGGATGTCTCATACGATATAATGTAATCCTGAAGTACAGACTTCATTGCCTCCCAAAGAGTGGAATCATCAACATCACCCACATCTTTGGTTCGAAGGAACAAATCAATTCTGTCAGAAAGAAAGGAGCAGAAATCCTTATCTTTTAGTAAATCGTTATTAAAACAACAATAGTATTCACTTCTTTTATGATTCAATTTAAGAATTAAAGGAACTGGGGCGTGATCCCATATAAGAATACTATTGTATGTACAATCAACTACCGATGTTAAAAGCTTGGAATCTTACAGGAAGTAATAATCCTGGAATATGACTTATGTACTGCAGAGAAGTCCTTTTCAGTAAGGTGGAGGAGTTCCCAGATGTACACAAAATTATAAGACCCCAATAAATTATTAAAGTCCATGCAAAGCAAAATCATCCATTTTCGTCTTAACACATGGGTCACAAATGTATTTCCTTAAAACATGTCAAAGTCATTCAACCAGTTAGGATTTAATTGTGGAGCTCGGCTTCACAACCTCTTTCAGAATTCTGTGTTCAGGATTTAATGGGCGGGTCAGAAATCATTGCCGTGTTACATCACTGAGGCATCATTAGCATAACCCCGCCCCCCTGTCGCCACTGACAGAAGTAGTTACCTGTCACAGCTACAGCCATAGTCTTCTGAAGAAACAGGTGGATTGATAGCCTAACTGTATTTGTCTAGGCTCTAACGTTACTCGTCAGTAATCCATGTTGCTAAATGTGATCAATGGAGAAATAAATGAGCATTCTGATGGAGACTGTGAGGAACGAGGCTGAGCTCTATCAGTGTCTGACTCAGAGTCACTTTCTGGCTCTTATGGATCAAACAGGTAGGGCTGGCTCCGTCTCATCACGCTGCTAGCGCTAGCTTCCATTGTTTCTGTGGGTAACGTCCTTGTACAGTACATGAAGGTGGCTCCCCTCCCGCCTGTGTGGGCGTGGCTAAGCACCTCTAACTGACACGCCCCCAGTGTTCCACAGCAGAGAGAAGTGCTCATTTTTCCATGATTTTAGACCTAATCTATATACTTAGCCGCTTTTTTAATCTTTAAAATTTGTCTCGGTGGTCAATGACACATGTTTCTGTGGACTGACAAACTCAGAACACAAATTTATTTCTGCTTTACACAGACTTTAAGGGTTTCACAATTCTTAGATGAGCTTGTTTGGGGTCTTTGCCCATCTAAAACCTTGTCTAGGACAGTTAAAATTTCCTCCTAAAATTATGTTGGAGTCTGATAGATTAGGCAATGCTTTAAATAAGTTTGTAAATGTTTATGGGCCTAACTTTGATGACCCTAGTTTTTCCCAAATGTTATTGGTATGGAGTTTAGTGTTCCTCTTAATAGTAAATATTTGCCTCTCTGGTCAGCAATAGTTTGGGAGTGGATAAATGGAAATAATTTTTCCTATCAGAATAGCAGCACCTTGAGATTTAGTACTAATGCTACTCTAGGTCTCAGAGCTTTATTAACTGTTGTCTTACTTGGGATGCTAAGTTGTCATGGGACCGCTCCAATTCCTCGATCCGTCTCTCACGCGACTCTACGGCTGCCTCCATTGTAGACACGCGCTCGCGGACTTCAGATAAGGAAGACTTTAGGTCTGCAATTGCGCCACTCAGCTCAGCAAACCTTCTGTCGACGGTGCTGTTAAGAGTGGTTATTGCTGATAGGACATCAGCTATAGTAGCGGTGGAGCTAGCGCTAGCTTTAGCCTCTTCTATGTCAGTTAGCACAGTCAAACACTTGCATGAATCGCCCTTTCCAGTGACCTTTTCACATTTCTTTCCTTTTCCTGGTTTTGTCATTTTGCGCAGTGCAATTTATTACCACAGTGTAAAAAAAGATGTAAAAATATGGTGGAAGTATCAGAAACAGAGATTAGTGTCAAGTTCAGATGGAGCTTTCCTGAAACGCTTCCACTATCAAAGTAAACTGTAAGTCCGTGGAGGAGATCTTTGGCAGAGTGCAGACAGCAGCTTGCAGAGAGCTGGTCCCTTCAGTTACAGCCAATTCATTCACTAAACCCATCAGTGACAGTTGATATGACCTGCTGCCAGTTAGGGTGTCTCACTTCAGCTGTGTCCTAAATGAAAGCTGTGCAGTGAGTCACAGACTGAGAATATAACAAATCAGATTTCACTCTAAGTTGATTCTATCTACATTTATTTTTAGAGCCAGAAAATTGGTGTGTTAACCATCATGTTTCTTGCAGAATAAACTTCAAAAGTATGAAGCCTATACTGACGTGTTATAAACTACAGTCCCTGAGTGTCCACTAGAGGCTGTGTGCAGAAACAGCAGAAACTACATACACAGCCATTCAAAAAGGAATTAGCATGTTTATGGTCTGTCTCAAAATAGGATTTCAGTCGGAACAGATTATTTCTCTGTCAGCACACACTGAATGGAGGAGGAGTTATTATATCTCATTATTTATGAAGTTATTAAACTTTTAATTATTGTCCATATTAAGCCTGAGTTTGACTGACAGATGGGCTCTGTAGCTGTTAGCCAGCAGGCTAAAGGCCCACCTCTTTACCTAATCCTGAGCTCAAAGAAACCTAGGTTGACTTCATCAGGCCCCCCACTGACGATAGGCTTCAAAACTCTGCATCAGAAACAAACCGGTGATGTCACAAAGACTACAGTGGTCTAGCATGGTAGCTAAGCAGAGTTATTTTATTCTTATATTTTAATAAACGAACAAGCCAGGCACGGTGAGTGCAGCATCTGAAATATCAAAACAATTTAAAAAAGCCGTTTTAAAGATGTTTGTTATCATGATAGACTGCAAAGAAACACATTATCGATCAGATTTTACAAACATAGTTTCAAATCTGACCTGTGGAGATTTTCCCACATCACTCCCCACTCTCACCCTGTTTCCTACTCTATCCATTGTCCTGTTCTCTCACCCAAAAAATAACTTTATCCCCCCTCATGTTCTGTAGATAATTGAAGGTTGGGTATAATTACAACCAATGCTGAGTTTTAAAATATGCCCCTAGTGGTCAAAATAATCATATAATAAGACATCTTTCTGAGTCTGACACTGATCATGAATCATGACAGATAAAGTTTTAATGAATACAGATGTGTTGTATCAGTCATGTTTGTAGGAGGAATAAATGGGATAATTCTATGCTTGGTGTTTTTAGAGACACAGTGACTCCTTCACAGACAGTGTTAACACTCCTTTCAGCTCAGACTCTTTGTAAAAAGTAATGTTTTAATGAGCCGGCCTCACTGAACACTCCTCACAGCCCCGCAGTAAAGAAATCCCCTGAATCCATTCTGCTCCTAATGTTGTTTAGCTCATTAGCAGGAAAAGGAGCGAGGCTCTCTGAGCTGCAGACACACGCTTGTTAGTGAGATGTTTTGGAACCAAACTCACGCCAGCTGAGTCGTTTAATGAACACACAGCACCACCAGAGTGCCGGCAGATCCCTGCCAACTGTCATTGTTTTCATACAACAGAATCAAAGAGTAAAAACTCCACCTGTAGGGAGTCATACAAAGGCAGAGAAGTGACCAGAACTGAGACAAAGCTGCTGCTGACCATTAAAGCTTTGGCTCAAAAAATACAGACACAGCTCCAAATGAGAAAATGGTTGGATTATGTTCGCAAAGGGTAAACTTTCTTACATTTTCAATTCAAAGCAGGGATGGGTCAGGATTTTCAAATACCAAATATTTGTAAAAGTACAAAAAATTCAAAGAGTAGAAGCAGATCTTTCTCATCTTAGAGCACAATTTCCATCACTTCACCTGTCTCTGGTTGTAATACTTTATCATTGCCAGATGGTGGCTGTAGCGTGCCTTAACGCTGGTTTCTAATCACATAACATAACTGAAAGAGGAGAATGCTAGCTTCCTAAAACAGCATTAGCACAAGCTAATGTTACGGACGGCTGCTGGAAATAAGTTTCTAGGTCTACATGCTTCATAAAACCTGCACAGCCTGATCCAGCAAAACATTACCCCCACACAAACAGATTTTCTGAACTATTTGGGTCTGGTGATTCTCCCTCTTGACACTGTATCTCCCAGTTTCTTCTTGGGGATCATGTCAGTGAGTTGGGTGGGCTGTTACACTAAGTGCCATTTGATGATAGTTTTGGCACTGTCGGCAGGAGTCTAGCCCTGCTGGAAAAGTGAATCAACAGCAGATGAAGAATGAAGAGCACCAAAATCTCCTTTCATATGACTGTGTTGACTTTGTCTCAAAACATGAAGCTGATATGGATGCTTAAAACTGCAGTTCGTCTAGTGTCCACTAGAGGTCAGCTGCAGAAGCACCAGACACCCATATACACCCCGCTAATTTAAAATACTCTAAATTTGAGACACGTTTTTGTTCTTTGTTTTTCTTGAACTTTTAGTTTACATAAAATAAGTCCAGAATATATCTCACTGCTTTAAAAAAAATGAAGAGAATTTTAAACCTGTTCACCAAAACTTAATTTACTGCATCTGAGCTGCAACACTAAAAGCCAAAAAAGATCTTCAGGTCTTTTTTTAATCCATCTGGTTAATTTTACTCAAGGACTCAGCTTCAATAACTCAGTTATTAAAGTTGATTTTTTAAAGGTTTTTTATGTAGGAATCAGTCAGGTGTTATTGCTTCTCTGTGTACCTGAGCACAGAATGCAGAGCACACATTCCTACAGTAAACGTCTTACACAACCCTCTCTTTACAGACGTGTCTGTCACTGCCTGGGTGTGGACTGTAAGCTGGTATTCAAGAGCACATTTTTCACTCATTCATTCATTTCTCTACACAAGCACAAGTGATGCAACGCTGCAAACACATTCCCACATCTGCTTTAATGTGAATTAAATGATGTTACTGAGCAGGCGGGAGGATTAGCAGACAGACAAGAGGATCAAAGTCCCTAAAACCTGTTTATAACTGCTCTAACACGGGAGAGGAGTTCAGGTTCACAGAGATAATCAGAGAAGCGTGTCCTACAACAAAGAGAAAAGGAGCTGCTTCAGACACTCAGCCTTTTCTGACTGCAGCGGGCTCAGAGAGCGGGCTCAGAGAGCGGGCTCAGAGAGCGGGCTCAGAGAGCGGGCTCAGAGAGCGGGCTCAGAGAGCGGGCTCAGAGAGCGGGCTCAGAGAGCGGGCTCAGAGAGCGGGCTCAGAGAGCGGGCTCAGAGAGCGGGCTCAGAGAGCGGGCTCAGAGAGCGGGCTCAGAGAGCGGGCTCAGAGAGCGGACACTGCAGGGACCAAGAGGACAGTGAAAGCACCACGAAGCTCAGAGAAGTCAGACCACCTGCTGAGCTGAAACCAGGTGATACATGTGCTTCATGCTGCTGCTGACAGATTCTTCTTGTTTAAGCAGAAGGTCGACTTTTATTTACACACTTTAGAGCTCCTCTCACTCAGGAACTCCTGACATTTTCCTAACCCTCTTAGCACATTCAGAGCCAGACCTTTTTTAAGGAACGTAAACAGGGGGGAGACAATCCTTGTTGGACTCACAGCTTAAAACGCTGTTATGTTTGGTGAGGGAGGCGACAGGGTGGACCCAGAACAGGACAGTGAGAGAGAAAAACGGAGACTGCTCAACAGAGACGGAGACAGAGGAGCTGGGAAAGTGTTTGATTGAGGCCTTTGAGCGGGAGGCAGCCTTCTCAAACAGCTTTAGTTTATCATCAAATACTGATGGAACATCAGGAGCTGACAGAAACACATTCACACTGTCAGGCTCAAAGAAGACCACTGTTTAGGAGTAGGGCTGAGTTCCTGTTAAGAATCGATGAAGGTTGGTTCATTCCATCCACATCATTATCCTCTATCTTTAATGATTCCCTTGTTGGTTCTTTACATTACACCAGAGCAGCCGGACCTTACGCCAAATACTCCGACCCAGCTAGCGAAGCTTAACATAACACGATTGTTGGGCTGTTTTTGTCCCGAATTCCCTCTTTGCCGACCAAGGATGGCAAGGAGGCTTGATTATCTTCTGTTTTATCAGATTATCCTATCAGATCATCCTGTAGTCTGTAGACCAACAATCATAAATCTTAAACTTCAATATTTATAACCAAAAATCTTCATGTGTGTGGGGAAAGCAAACTCTCCCTGAGTCATGACTCAGTAGGAGGCGAGCTGATTGAGGAACAAGGAAGCAGACATAAACAAATCAAGCATGGCTGACCTGATAACGAAAGTTTGTGAGGAAAGTCTGTATTCCCGCCATCTCCAGGATTTTTTCACAGTCTTTTTTCTTTTTTTTTTTTGGTTCGTGAATTTTCTGTTTAGAACAGTACCAAGACCACCATCATTCCCTCTATGTCATCTTCCATGTTGCGCTCAGTCCATGCAAAAGTCCAAGCTCCAAACTTGAACTTTCAATTTTAATTTATCTTTTTAAATGACCAAAACTTTTGGCCCTGATTTAACACCACATATAAACACTTCCAGACAGTAGATGGCCTACTTCACTCAATAACATACAACAAAACAATACATCAACATCATGTGACATTAGATTTTTTTCTTTCTTTAAAAAATCTATTTAGGTCCAGAGACATCCAGATCCATTGACCACACTCATATTTATTTGCTTATAAACTCAATAAATTGTTGACTTGCAGACTTTTTGTAGAAATTCACAGGTGGAACTGAGAAGGGAATTGATAAAAGCATTGGTATCAATAAAAAGTATCATTACACATCCCTATTTTGGAGTTATTGAACCAAGTGAATCACAGCCGAGAGTCATCTTATTGTGGACAGAAAAATAAAAACACTGTGGCTGCTCCACCAATCAGAAACATTTAGCTTACAGTCCCCACCTCCCAAAGAGGCTAAACCTCTGGAAAGTACACCCTCCCCCAGGGTGGGCTATTTTCAGGGGTAAATTTCGTTGAAATGCACCTTTAGACTCTATTTCAAAGCTAGTTGAAAACATTTCTGATACTGAGGTTCTTTTTTTTATTTGAAGTTTTGTCCATATTTCCAGGCCCTTTGATTCATGTAGAGGACATTACTCACTCGTCTCTCCTCTTGATTCTTCAGCTGATTCACATATTTCATCGTCCGCTTACTCGCTCTTTTTTTCGCTGCTAAGCACCTCTTGAGTGGCAGCTTGTTGCAGCAGCTCTCTCTTTGTTGTTCTTTTTATCCTTATCTTTCCTGTTCCTTTCATATTTGGAGCCTGTCATTACCTTTCATGGCTCATTTGTTGACCACTGACACCAAACTGGTTGCGTTTGCAGCTGTGTTTTTAACTTGTCTGTTCCTGTTTGTCAGGGAGCCTTCATGTAACCATGGTTACATTGTTTACACATGAGATTTCAGCTGTTAGCAGCCTGTAGCATGTTGATGCTAACTGGTTCAAAGTTCAATGCAAGCTGAAGAGGAGGAGGAGGCGAGGACGATGTGATGGTACTGCAGCGTGCTAAGAAGAGACAACATGGATATGGAATGTTAACTCTTTCTCAAATGAGATGGACGTGCTAACCGTGCTAACCCCGCACCTGAGGGAATACCAGAGGGCAGAGTAGCATCATGCTATCCACAGAGATATGGCTAACGGAGCTAACACTGGACACCAACATCACATTGGAAAGATTTCGCCTGATGTGAGCGGACAGGATACAGGAGAGAGAGACTGAACAGACTGATAAGGAGATCCAGCTTAGTCCTGGCCCGTGTGGATCCTCTGAACCCTGTCGATGTGGTGGCTGACACAAGACTTATGGTCAAGCTGTTGCCCGTTACGGACATTTTTTCTTAGTTGACATTTATTATATAATACTGTTTAAATATTCATAGAATTTTTGCACTATATACTTTGTTGTATTGCCCCTTTGGGGATCAATAAAGTACAATCTATTCTATTCTAATCTATTCTATTCTATTCTGCTTTGGTTTGGGTCACATGGAGATTTTTTTCTTCTTTTCAAACAAACAGAGAAAAGCCCCTCTGATGACTCAGGGGAGGAAACGTACGTACACACATGCCTGCTTGCTCATGCCCACGGACTGCAGACCAAACATGCTGCAAAAGAAAAATGATGGTAAATAGAGCCGGACTGATGAGGAGATTGGTAAACATCGCTCTGTTGGTGAAAAGAAAAGAAATCACCCAGCCTTACAAATGAGATGTGAAAGTGATTTCTTGTGCAAAAAAAAAAAGTCAGAAAATGATCTGAAAAGGGGCCTTTTTGAGTTTCTCTGTTTATGTCACAGAAAAAAGAATAACTTTTAGTTTCTGGTGTTCCAAGTAAAGAAGTCAATACAATATAGTGTTAAAGAGTTAAGTGCAGCCTCAACACAACCTGTGCACGTTTCTCATGCTTTGATGGCTGTGTTACCTGAAACTTTCAAAAAATGGTCCTGGATCCACAGTTCAAACCATGAATGCCATGTGCTGATATATTTGCTGTGGCCTGTAGGAGGCTGTTTCCAGTCAGTTATGTCTCTGTTATACATTTAGAATTTCAACCAGACTCTAATTTTAGATTCTGCATGGTTGCATTTCTCTCCCCTCAGCTGAAGCTTGCTGTGTGTGGGAGGCTGATTACAACCAAAGCTGCAGAACTGAAGAATAATAATAAAAAGTACAGAAATAGCAACATCACTGTGTGAATAATCCAATCACAGGAGGGACTATTTTGATGTAAAACAGTTAGGTATGTAATCAGTCAAAATTTTATGAAGCACTGTGTTTGTGCATGCATGCATGACCCACAAATGTACTTTTCTATATGCACCTGTTTTATAACTGGAGCTTATGAAAACAGTTTTTAGATACTTAATGCCACAGTTATATCACATTACAACCTGGGCTAGTAAAAACTATTAAAAACATTTGATATTTATTTGATTTATGAGTTAATTGTCGCATGAAGTATTTAATCTCTTTACCTATAGTATGGTTTTTATGGTATGTATTGTTATGTTTTTTTTTTCTTTTTTCATTTTATGCATGTTTTTGGTTTTAAATTGTTTCCATATTGTACATGTAGTGTTCTGCTGTGTATTCTATGGAATTCGTTTTATTTATTTATTTATTCTCCTGTATAGCACTTTAGTCAACAGCGGTTGTTTTAAAGTGCTTAAAAAATAAAGTTGGATTGGATTGGATTGGTTAATAAAATATTCAAGTCTAAACTTAACCTTAAAGGTTATGGATGTGAAGTTTTACAAATGAAATCTGAAAGTTTTGAACTTTTTAAGAGTGTTTTAGTTCTGGCTATCTGTGAGTGCGTTTATATTTCTGATCCTTTGGAAGTGAATTGAAAATGAAAAGAAAATAAAAAGAAATAAACAGACAAAGTCAGTGCATTAAAAAACTCTACAGACACTGAAAATAAATAAATTACAATAAAAATAAAATTAATAATAAATAAAAACAAATAAAAGTAATATCCCAGATTTAACTTTTTTTTACATTTCCAAAAAAAGAAATGATTCGTGTAATTTTGCTTCTTTCAGATCTCTCTGGGAGTCTCTGAGTTTGTCTGTTAGGTTCTTTGGATTGTTGCTGTGGACGGCCTGCTGCCATGGACCTGACAGACTCCAGCTGCTACGGCTTCTTACAATTTCTCCATCATCATCACTACATCACAGAACTATGGACTCTGTGTCTCTGTCTCTCTGTGTCCACCTCTATCTGTCTCTCTCTCGCTACCTTTCTCCCGCTTTCACCCTCTCTCTTAAATCTCTGCTCTCAGGTGTGGTCAGTCACGTGTTCCTACAATCTGCAAATTTTCATTCAAACCTTGACTCCACCTCCTGAAATCACCTGCTCTGTCACTCCTACTTTATCACCTGAACTCTTTATTATTAAAGGTGTCAGTCTGAATACAGGTATATGTTTACCTGTGGACCCCCCCGCTCCTGTTGTGTCTCTTACCTTGAGCTATAGCCATGGACTCGAAGCTCTGCAGCTCATGCAGTAAACACGTCCTCTCTTTGGGCTGTAGCCTGTAGATGAACTCCTTGGCTCTCTTCGGGGAGTTGAGCGGCTCCCTCGGCTCGTTCCTGCCGTGTGTCCCCATGCAGCAGCCAGGCGTGTGTCGCCCTGTGCCCGGCAGCCTCACCGCCGCGGCGGTCGCCGACTGCTTCAGTCCTTGGGGGAACTTCCGGAGAGCTCTCTGAAGGGAAAGCCTGAACATTATGGGGAAACAAAAATAAAGTCCTTAAAGTCCGCGGAGAGTAAACGGGTCTGTGTTTGCGCTCCTATAACGCTTAGGGAGAAGTAGTTTCTGCTTCGCTCCTTGTGTCTGCCGCTCGAGTCAAAGCGGAATAAACCGACTTTTAACGAAGCTCTCTCTGAAACTGTCTCTGAAACTGTCTCTGACTTCAGGGGTCATGACTTTTCCTCTGCCCGCTGGTCCGGCTCTCTCAAGGTCCGGGATCAGCTACGCTCAGGAGGAGTTCTGTTCATGAAGTTTAACCATAGACGAAAAATAGAGTCAAGTGTGAAACAGCCGTAAGATAAGAGGCAGACTTCCGGTGCTGACTTTCAAAGTAAAAGCCCGTGCTTCCGGCTTTCCTTTCATAAAACATTCACGGTAAAATAATTTCTAAGAGAAATAATTATTCAAATTAAAGAACTGGCTTAAAACACAGACGCTTACGTCTTTTTATTGTCCTGGATTACCTTGATGATGCAGCTTTTACATTCAGTCGTAGGGTATCCATAAATTCTCTTTACAATTAAAAAATATTTATTATACATTTATTTATATTTTTATTTATTTCTATTATATTATTATTACCAAAAAAGTTACAAAATGAGAAGAAGATGTTAAAGTTTTTTTTTTTTATTATTAATTCAATGGGAGAACTAACTTGGTAGGAGAACTCTGTCCGGCTTGTCTTACACCACTGATGTTTTCTTCACGTTGTTGGTCATCCATTCTTCTTTGTGTCTGACTTTGTTTCACTAAACTGTGACACATTGTGCCTTTTCTCTAGGAGAAACCAGTTTTCAGGGCCTCTTTTAAAGGAACCTTTTTAATCAACAAGATACCTGATATACAATGTGATTAAAAACTGTGATATACAGAGAACAAACCTGATAAAGTTATCTGATTAGTTGCCTTTGTCGTATATATATATATATATATTTTTTTTTTTTGCCATTTTTAGGCATTTTTTTAAAATATATTTTTAATGTTATATCCATGCTATATGATTTTATATTTTGTGCTGTCAAACCAAGAAAAGATTCCATGTAATCTAGAATTTATTTCTTCATCTGATTCTGATTCTTATGAGTAAATCTTAATGACTTAATGCCTTTTTAAGAGTCATCCTCAGCTAATACAGACTGCTCCTCCTCAGAGGGGCCTTTTTTAAAAACAAACAGATACAGAAGAACCTTTAAAACTCAGATTTAGCATAGCTATTTGTGAACTGAGGTGATTATCCTGAAAAGTTTGGAATGCTTGATAAAAAGTTTATTATTATAACAGAGGGAGCTTTGAATTAGTTGAGTTTATTATTAGTAGATTAGTTTAGTAGGCCCTTTAATGTCTGAGTTTAGAGCAGATTAATACAGGAGAGTCTTTTTTTAAACCTCAGCACCTGTTGGTCCTGCCTCGCCTGGAAACTGTCTCTGAAACATCAGAGGACTGGAGATGATCATCCCTGAGGAGAGACAACTTACAGTTACACCTATGTCACTGTCACACACACTTTCCCAACGACACACACATCTGTCAGGTATTGTCCTGTCACACCCTGTGACGTCTGTAATGAAACCTCACGTCACAGACTGTTCAGGATCAATCTGAGGCCTGTTTCTCTGTTTCATCTGTCCTCTCTCCTCCTCCAGGTGCTGCTCTCAGGCTCACCTCAGCAGTGGTTAGTTGCAGCTGTTAGTGCTGTTGCTTCACAACAAGAAGGTTGCTGGTTCGAATCCCCGTTCAGGCACGGTGTGCCTTTCTCTGTGGAGTTAGCATGTTCTCCCTGTGCATGTGTGGGTTCTCCTGGGTTAATTGAGGTTCTCTCACTCAGGTTAACTGGTGATTCTAAATTGTCCGTAGGTGTGAGCATGAAAGGTTGTCTGTCTCTGTGTGTCAGCCCTGTGATTGGCTGGAAACCAGTCCAGGGTGTACCCCACCTCTCACCCTAAGACAGCTGGGATAGGCTCCATACGCCCGTGACCCTGAACAGGATAAGCGGGATAGAAGATGATTGAATGAATGAATGAATGAATGAATGATCTTTTTTCTGACAGAAATATAAACTCTTGTGCTCTAGTTTCTGAATGCTGAATGTTGAAATGCTGAGTCCTGATCCTAACTGCACCAGTCCTATTCATAAACTCCGAACCCTTTATGACATCATTAACTGTGTGGTTTCCATGGTGAGGAATCATTTCCATTCATTTTAATGGGCCAAAGAAATTTGGAAAACCCTGGATATTTTAAAAAGTACAAGGGTTAGAAATATGAAACCTTCCCGCACACTGCTCCTGAACATTTCAAAATTTGAACAGTGAACATTCTGTGGAAGAGTAGTGAGTCAAAAAAAAAAAAGGAAAAAAAGAGAAAATGCAACTCCTCTAATAACGACACAACACAAACCAAACATTCCTCACAGGAGCTACCACAACTTGTAGCTAAAGCCCTGGAATGACTCTAACACTGAACCCCTGAAAAAAGTCTGTGTGAAAAATAACTGGCTAAATATGACATATGCACACAAGAGCTTATTTCTGTCTTCATAAATGTGTAAGAGGACATGTACACTTTTAACTGGCACTAATCAGGACTTCAAACTTTTTTAGAACGTCAAAGATCTTTAAATCCTTCTACTGTGGGGACAAACTGAATTTTAAGTGATGTAACAGTGCCACCTGCTGGTCAAAAAGAGTCACTCACTGTAGAGGAGACTACCTTGTGTACTCAAACCATTCCTCTGGTCTATAAACACTGATGTCATGTGGATTAGAGATCCAGTCCACAGTCCATATCAAAGATGATTTTATTTACATAAATCTCTTTTTAAAACAAAAGGCAAAAAGAAAAAAAAAAACAATCTTTCACCTTAAAAAATTTCTGAACAAACTCATAATCTAAGTCCTTCATCACTGAAATGAGTCTGAAGCAAGTTTAAGTTCAGTCCTAAGCAGTTTAGGATCAGATCCTCGACTCTTCACTGACAGTAACTGATTCAGTGCAGCGCGAGAGAGTGACCAGACTGAACTCTTCAAAGCTTCAGGAGACGTTCAGACGGTAATACTCAGAGGAGATCAAAAGTTTTAATACAAACTCAGAGAGAAGATTTCTGAGGTGACTGTCTGATGATGAAGGCTTTAATGCCAGGACTTTAGGATCATAAGTTAGTGCTGCTTTAAATTAAAGCTATTTGGACGCAGACGAGAGCCACCCAATGTTTGATTCTTCATCTTTAATTTAAATATTTTATTATCTCAGCTTTTAAAATAGTTTTTACTGTTATCTGGACAGTAGAACTTTAAGGATCCAACATACTTAATGTCTTCATCCTTTCTCTTAAAGCTCCTGTAAGGAGTTTTCATCTGCTCCTGAAACAAACTGAAATCAATGTTTAACGACCTCAAACAGCAAACAGGAGCTTTAATAAGAAGTCTGACACCAGGGGCTTGGTGTCAGACCCAGATTTGACGGTGAGAGGAGAACAGGATGAGGTAATCTGTCGATCAAAGACAAAAAAAACACACGCAGCTACAGGACAAAACCAGCAGAGGGCACTAAACTCAGCCCAAACCAAACGTTCCTCACAGGAGCTTTAACTCAATTTTTTTTTAAGGATTTTTTTTTTCTGCGAGTGAAGAATCCTAATGGTACTTCTCATGATTTGATGTTATAACACACAATTCTTCCGTCAAAGCTTCATTTTATGCTTCCTTTTTCCTCTGAACAATCTTATAAAGCTCTCTTTAAATATTTCCTTCAACTCAAACATCTTAAATGCAAAAAACATGAAAGAAAATCAGGTCTTCTGCAGCTCCGACAACATTTCAAGCCCGTGAGTTTATTAAAAAGGACTCTTCAAGCTCAGCTGAGATCTGAAAACTCTGAAAAATCAAAACCTGTGCTCCTGACAAGTTTAACTTTTGAAGATTTAAACTAAAATCAGTTTTTGCTCTTTTTGGACAGAAAAGCATCTGAACTTAAGAAGCAAGGTGGACTTAAATGGCAACACTTCTCATACAGTAATTACGGTAATCCTGGACTTGACGTCTCTCTTCAAACAGAATACTGATTTCTGTGATTTTGAAGTAGAGAAAGTTGAATCGATGAAGAAGAAAAATGAAAATAAAGTCTTTTCTGTTCTACCGGAGGAAGTGTGCATGTTTCTGATTTTATTATATGTACAATAATGTACACAAATGTAAGAGAGGTCACACAAGAGACCAGTAGTAAGTTATGATAGAGGTATATCAGTGATTACAGTAGTAAGTCATTTCTCCTCTGCAGACACACCTCTGATCTGTGAAAACTGCTTCACTCGCTCTCTGATGCTCACACAGACTCCGTTTGGGTTCATCAAGGATGGAAACACTGAGCGAACGAGCTGAAAATCTGTCTGCAGGTCAGGTGACGTTTGAAGATTCAGAGTCCCGACCTTCAGACGGATGAACGCTCGAGTCGATCAGCGTTCCCCCGAAACTGACACCACGAGGAAACTGCATCATTAAGACATCATCTAAGCACATTACGTGTCGGCACACACACACCCACACACACACACGCACACACACACGATTGCACAGATTTTTGCACACACACATTTCATAGCAAGGCTGCAGATGCAACAAGATTCAAACTGTTTTCCCTGAAAGAAAACATCTTTGATGTGACGTTTGCAGAGTTTTTCTTTTTTTTTTTTCAGGGAAAACATTTTGAATTGACTCAAAGTAGGTGTTCAAATCATAAAAACAGTTTTTTCTTAAAGCAAGCATTTGGAGAATCGAGTCAAATTTGATCATCGTATCCAGATTGGAAGAAAAATTAAAGTTTGCATTCGTGCAACTTTCAGCTTTCATTTCTCTGTTCCTCTCAAATACAAATACTTCTATAAATATCATCCTTGCTTTTTGGTCGTCATTCTGAAGCCTGTGCGCACACACACACACACCCACACACACACACCCACACACACACACACACACACACACACACACGCGCAGACTGAGAGCAGCAGTGTCCTCCACGAGCCCTTAGAGTAAAACCAAACAGAAAGAAACAGAAAGACATCCCTGACGATTTTTTAGAGTAAATTAAGAATCTTTTTTTTTAACTTAAATATAATAAAGATCTGTGTTTTTTATTCTCTTCTATAGATCCTCTGCGCCGTCAGTCCTCTGTAGAGTCCGTGTCGTCATTAATATAGTCTTCTTCTATAGGCGTGCTGCCGTTCTGAGTCCCCCACTCGTCCTCATCATACTCGATGCTGTCATTGTCCTCCAGCAGCTCGTTCTCCAGCTCTCCTGCTCCTCCTCCTCCTCCTCCTCCTCCTGCGGCCTGGACGACAGCTGGAGGCATCTCGCCGTCCAGCTGCCCGTGCCGGTCGTCTCCAGGTGCAGGCGGAGCTGCAGCAGCGTCGTCCTGCGGTGCCGCGTAGCCTCCGTTGTTGTTGGAGAAGGCAGCTCTGTCCCGGCTCTCCTCCTCCACGTAGACTCTCTGGTGGCACATGGGGCATGTGTCCTGGATGTAGAGCCACTTCCTCAGGCACAGAGCGTGGAAGTAGTGGTGGCACGGCGTGATGCGCGCAGATGAGGAGAACTCCTGGTAGCAGATGGCGCACACGTCCTCGATGTCGCTAAGCTGGTCTCCACGCACCTCCGGTAAGGAGTTGATCTTCTTCACGGCCGTGCGGCGGTTGATGAAGGTCTTCCAGCCGTTCTTTGCCTGCAGGTAGATGTTGAAGTAAGCGTGCAGACACATCATGCACGCTCGGATCTTACTGCCCGACTCGAACATCATGGTGTAGGCGCCATTTCCGAACATGATGACACCAAACAGGAACTCGATGATGTTTCCCGTGGAGCGGACATAGTAGACATAGTCATCCAGCTTCTCCCAGAGGACGTTGGAGAACCCGTCTGCCATGAAGAGGCCGTAGACGGTCAGAGACACCATCACCTGGAGGAGAAACCAGAGAGTGAGTTCAAGTGGCGCCGGCCAAACTTTTAAAAGACTTGTTGAATCTGGAAGCCGAGCCCGAGTTAGACAGAGCCTGCCGCACGCCATGTGCTAAACAGAAGGAGGCTGAGCCACCATGACCGATGGTCATCAGAGTTAACAAGTTCCAGATTAGAAACATCATCCAGCGTTGGGCTGGAGAGGCTTCACCCCTGCTGCTCAACGGGAAAAGGGTCTACATCTTCAAGGATTTCACCTCTACTGTAGCCAGGAGAAGGGTGGCGTTCAGCAAGGTAAAGATGGCGCTACTCTCCTGTGCTTAACGTGAAGTTTGACCTCTGGTGCCCTGCTACACTGCATATCATTGTACCCAACGACCAGGAGCTGGAGTTCATAAATAAGAGACTTAAGAAGACCCAGGATCCTACAGACCACGAGTACAACCATGGATTTCTCTTTCAACCTACAAGAGCTGCCATGAACAGTTTCCAGACACTAGGTGTCGCTGTAGCCTCCTGTTAAGTTACACTTTGTTTACTTTAGAGGCTACAGGTTAGCAGCTGAGAGACTGGCCCTTAAGAACTATTACATGAATTAATAAATGTTTAATTACATCTCAAACTGAGATGTTGAGGTTAGCCTACATTTATGTTAACTTAGCTTAGCTGAAGCAGCTGACAGACAGGAGTTTGTCAGCCTCTCAGCTGCTAACCTGTAGCCTCTAAAGTAAACAGAGTGTAATGTACATGACAGCTCTTGTAGGTTGAAATCAACACAAACACAGAAAATGCTCTTTGTTTTGTTGAGATAATAAAAACATCAATATATTATAATGACAAAATGATCTTTGTTTAATTGAGGTAACAAAATAAGTTGTTATCACCAGATAACAGTGCATGAAAAAGAAAAAATCCATGGCCGTTCTTGTCTTCTGTAGGCTCCAGATGGAGACTCCTCTCTTTTCTTTTCTTTTTTGTGAAATTATTTCTGAGAGCCCTGGGTTACTATCTTAACTCTGCACAATGTGGCCTATTAAAATAGTTTTTGCACGCCGGCATCAGGCGGCACAGTGTTGCTGCTGTTTTGAGTTTACAGACTAACCCCTGATTCACACAAACTCCGTGAGCGGGTCCGTCAGCGCGAGCCAATTCACTCTGCATCCGTCTCAGGAGCGGAGTGCAGCTCAGCGTACTCATAGCAGCTGGATACACAAGATCAAAGGAGAACCACATGTTCCCGCAGGAATCACACCCATGACAACTACTTTCATGATATTTAGTATGTTAAACTCACCTGCCCTCCCAGAGCTTCATTAATTCAGTCCTTCCCTTTTAGTCTCTGTTGGTGTCCTTATATAAAGGATGTGTTGTATCGTATATAATTATCTGGTTTTCTGCCTCCAATATAAACTTTTCCTCGTCCATGGCGTCAGATTTCCTCTGGGTCTGACCCACTGATGACTGCTGGCCCCGAGCCAGTGTCGAAGTTTTACTATACGAGGATAATTTTACGATCAACAGGCTGAACATGGTGCTTTATTTTGAAAAGACCGGAAACTCTGATCGTTTTTCGTGTCTGATTTCCTGTTTGGTACGATCTGCTCTGTGGAGATTGACGCGTCTCTGCAGCGTACTCTGGCAAAAATAGACTCGCGAAACAGCCGCAAGCAGCAGTTGGTAGCATGCGCCGGAGACAGACCGTGGTGCGGGCTGTGTGAATGCAGTGATTGACTTGAATGGCAGTGAAATACAGCGCAGTGCGTGGCGCTGACGGACCGTGGCGCTGACGGACCGTGGCGCTGACGGACCGTGGCGCTGACGGACCGTGGCGCTGACGGACCGTGGCGCTGACGGACCGTGGCGCTGACGGACCGTGGCGCTGACGGACCGTGGCGCTGACGGACCGTGGCGCTGACGGACCGTGGCGCTGACGGACCGTGGCGCTGACGGACCGTGGCGCTGACGGACCGTGGCGCTGACGGACCGTGGCGCTCACGCTGTATGTGTGAATTGGGGGTAAATCTTACTGCGCATCGTTACAGTACCTTTCAGTTTGGTCTATTAAATTCCTTTATGTGGTCTTCCTGCACAATTAAAGTTAGCAGTGTGTGCTCCTAGCACTGTTTTTAAATCATCACACTTTATTTCATGATACAGAGAATGTTTAGTATCGAGAGGGGATAGAGAGGGGAAGGGTTATTGTATTTTGGGGGACTAGGGGTTTCTGTCTGCCATGTGTTTATTTGTTGTTGGTTATAAAAAAAAAAACATTCTGTGCAGATAATTCTGAATAAAACTGTCATCAATGTGTAGAAGCAGTAAAAGTGTCACTCTTTGAGCAGGGAGGGTCCAGCAAAGGCCTGAAAGGTTTGAGATACGAGGAACTTTAAGAGGGTTTGTTTCTGAAAGTCACGTTGAAGTGCCCGTGAAACAGCCCAAGTCTGGCGTGAACATCTTAGTACACGTCGGGGTTCACTGTTGAGATCAGTCTCAAGCGTTTTGAAGAAGCCGCTCACATGAAACAGAGAAACTTCAGTCTCCTCACTCACCTTGAGGCAGAGCTCCACGCAGAAGGCGGTAACAGCAAAGAGCCAGGTGTTGAGGGCGTAGTGGTGCCACAGGGCATAGCTGAGCACCACGGGCAGCACAAAGAGCGCCGTGGACACCAGCAGAACGGGGAAGTGGCGGCGGAAAGAGGAGACGTGTGAGGCGCTAAGGGACATGAGGACCGGGTCAGTCATGCCGTGGATGAAGTGCAGGATGGCCGTCAGCAGAAGGCACATGTTCCGGCTCAGACGGACCTGAAGAGAGAGAGGAAAGCTCAGCCAGTGAGATCAGAAACAGGGTCATTGACTCACCGCCACGTTGACTGTTCCTCAGGAGAGGTTCAGGTACCTCACAGCTTCGATCTTTGGATGAGGACTTCCTGAAGAATTCAGCCAAACTCAGCACAAACCAAACATTCCTCACAGGAGCCTGACTTAACTTAGTTTTGACTTTTTACAAGAAAAGAATCCAAATTTGACTTTTTCCTATCCTGAAAAAGACTTCAAGATTCTAAATTTGAATCATAAAGACTCAAATTTGAGTATTTTTATTTAAAACTAACAATTCATCTTTTTTATTTAAAGATTCTTCTTTTTTTTTCTCTGAATCATCTCAGAAATCTTACATGAAGTTTCTGGAGAAAGAAACATCTTTACTGCAGGAGCATTACTGACCTCATGTTTGGGGCATAAATTAAAACCTGCTCTCATTTTTTTCTCTGTTTTTGATCCTTTTGGACAGAAAAATGTCTGAACTTTAGGTTCAGGGTGGACAAAATCAGCAGCGCCTTTTCATACAGTATTTACGGTAATCTTATCCGTACAGTTTTTGGACTCAAGCTCTTTTAACACACAGTTCACAGCTTTCAGACAACAAACAGAAACAAACCAGGTCTCAGATTGAGAGCTGGGATCCTGCTGACTTTAGCACATCATGTTTTTTTTTCTGATTCCTGAAGTTTCAGGTAATTTACTGAAGAGAAAAAGAGTCAAAACTGACTCAGATCCAGTTCAGAGCACTCAGATTTGGAAGGACTGGGGTGTGAGTTAACACTGAAACCATCAAACTTTGCTTCCTCACTTTTAGGAGATCGACAGGAAACCAAAACATTCAGCTCAAGTCCAGCCGGGAACCTTTTGGAATCGTTTTTGGTGTTTTGTTGACTAAACAGAGGAAAGTGAGGTGAAAACAGAACAAATGAGGTTAAGGTTTAAAAACAATCGGCCGTGTCCCTGCACGCTCTTTACATCCACACCTCAAAGCAATTAATCCATCCATCAGACGGCCATCCTGCACTTCATCCACCATTCCATGGTGGAATCTGAATGGGGGGTGGGGGCTGTTTTTAACATGTACAGCACTTTGTGCTACATTTATTGTATGAAAAGTGCTTTATAAATAAAATTTGATTTGATTTGATTTGATCAGCGGCAGCGTGGAGGAAAACAGAACGCGTCAACGTACCAGGCGTTCCTCAGGGTCCAGGCTGCTCAGGCCGGTCTGCAGAGCCAGGATGAAGAACAGAACAGGAGCTACGAAGCCCAAACGCTTATCTTCTTCCTCCGTGGAACCTAAGGAGTTAAATGAGACAACACTGAACGCCTGGTCCTCTGACAGCTGTGTGTGATGGGTTTTAAAGTTTAAACATCCTCCTTCAGAGAGAAACACAAACACTGAGCCTCACCTATGAAGGCCAGGATGCTGAGGCCCAGGTAGTGAGCCACGGAGGAGATGACAGCGCTCATCCCGAGCACCGTGAGCGTGGAGTCGCAGCCCGAGATGATCAGGTTACTGGTCAGGTCCCAGAAGACGTCCCAGCTGAGCAGGTAACCCTGAACGCAGCACAAGACACACAATGAGACATGAAACCAGCTCTTTAAAGTCCATCTTCTGAGAGACCAGGTCTACAAGATTTAAGCATCAGATTCAACCCTGCATCCAGAACTAGGACATAAAAACCAGTTCTGGTTCTCTTCTCACCTGTGAGTCCGAGCTCCCGTCAGTGGCTCCGCCCGTAGCATCCCCACTCTCCCTCCTCACTGCCCGCACCACGTAGACCAGGATCAGCGCCTGGGCAGTGACCCGGGTCAGCCAGAAGACCCGCAGCACATCTGGGAACCTGATCCTCTTCCAGGTGTCCTCCAGCAGAAGCTGGAGCCCGTAGATCCGGTACATGTGCCGTACCAGCAGGTAGACGTACCGGCAGGAGTAGTAGAACCATTTCAGCCTCATGGCGAGGCACACGGCCGTGTTCAGAGCCAACGCCAGGCCTGAAAACACCGCCACCATCTGTCTTACATCTGCAGGGAGCTCAATCATCAGCCCCCACAGAGGGATCATGATGTCCAGGACCACCAGCGCCGCAAACAGTGACTGCAGGTTGAGCAGGAACACATATCCGATCCCAAAAACCAGTTGGACGGCAGCCATGCCAAGCCACAGCGTAGGCCCGTTCCTGGGCAGCAGCCTGAAGCCCAGTGCCGCTTTGTAGTAGGCGCTGTAGAAGTCTATGTGAGAGGTGGCGTAGTAGTTAAAGAGGACCGCCGCCATCCCCAGCAGGACCGCACAGAAGAGGGTGTAGAACTTAAACAAGGCCTTCTGGGAAAGCAGCAGCACCACACTGGAGATCAGGACACCTGAACAGACGTGGAGACAGTCAGTGAAAAAACACACCAACAGGAAGTAAAGGCTTCATGTCTAATAGAAATAAAATCCCTGACATGGTGAACAGAGAGAAAAAAAAACATTTCTTTGAGGGGACTGCAGACTGAAGCATGAGAGCAGCATCACAAGTCAGGACACTCAGAGGAAAAAAAAAAGTCAAATGTTTGATTTGACCCCAAAAATATTTTGGAGGGTAATGTGAAGCTATTTAGACCCCAAACTATGAAAATATGTGTTTACAAATTAAAGAAACAGCTTTCAAAGAGAGAAGAAGAGAGCTTTTTGGTGAAAGGTGAGTGTTAAGGGGATCATATTTTGTAAAACATATCTTAAAATGTATCATCATATCTAGAGGGTTGTTAGGGGGAACCTTCATTTATTTTTTCACTTGTTATCAACTTGAATGAAGTTTTCAAAAATGATTTTGTTTGAATGCAAATTCAACTGTGTCCCATGAACCACATGCAAACAATTCAGTCACTGCTTCACGAGCCTGCAGCTTTTCCACTGAGACCACATTTCTGGATTTGGACTCTGTCCTGTCAGGGTCAGTTCTGATGATCATACTGAGGTAAATATATTTAAAGGTTTAACTTTAAGTAATGGACTCATTTAAAATAAAATAACAAATACTCATCAAAATGAACATCATTTTTAGAGGCTAACTAGCCAGTTAGCTGACTAGTTCTGTTAGCTTAGCCAGATTAGACCATCGACTGACAAAGTAAGTAATTAGCATTGTAGTGAGTTAACATTGGTTAATAAATGAATTGTAATAATAGCTAGCTAACTTTGTGAAACTTGCGTTGAACTTTGTTGGCTCCGCTAACTTAGCTTGCTAGACAGAAAAAATTTTGTCAGTTCATTCATTCATTTTCCATCCCTCTCATCCTGTTCAGAGTCACAGGTGTCTGGAGCCTATCCCAGGTGACTTAACGTAAGAGGTGGGGTACACACAACCTGCTTGTTGCTAGCAAGCTAGCTTGGTTTATGAATACCAGCTTCCATCTACCCATCTGTTTATTTGTTCATGAAATAGTGGGTAGTGTTTTCCGGACAATAAGCCGCTCCGGACTTTAAGTCGCATAAGTCAAAAAATACATCATGAAGAGACAAAAAACATATCACACTATAAGTCACATTTATTTAGAATGATTTGCAGCACCTCATATCTGTGACTATAGTTAAGTTTCAGTTTCTTTTCTCTACATGCGATCCACTCACTCACTTTGTTATGTGAACTCCACCCCTCGCCCCTCCCCGTCTCCACTGTGAGACTCTCACAGTACAGACGGGGACAAACAGCCTCACTCTTAAAAAAGTTAAGGGAGGTTTGACAGTAGTTTGTGATTAAAATCCTGAAAAACTGTCAACAACAGAGAGTGAAAAAGACGTGAGTGAACATGTTATCGGATGCCAAACACCGGAAGCTGTCAGGCTGTCCAAGACGATGATGCAAAGCCTCCATCAGCACCCAGAACCATCAGGGGTGCAGGGATAGTTCCTATCAATATTCCTCATGTATGAATTTAGTGATCTTTTCCCATAAAAGGACCCAAGAACACAGCACCTAATTTGTTTGATATATAAGTCGCACCTGACTGTAAGTCTCAGGACCAGCCAAATGATGAAAAAAAAGTGTGACTTATAGTCCAGAAAATACGGTATTTGGGGAATCGTCTTTTGTTCAGAAGCAGAGGCCTATATTCATGACAGTTGGACTCAGGGAAAATTCATTTATGTCATTTTAAAATATTGCATCAGACATGTTTGCATGTATGTCTGCTTATAACAAAACAAAGCAAAAAGTTTAAAATGTATTCATGTATATGAACAGGTAAATAGAGTTAAGGCTGTGAGTCCAACCGTGAAAATTCCTGGAATTTTGTGACCCTGGTCTCATATAAAAAAAATGACAGGCTTTAACTGAGCCTTCAAACCACAACTTGTTTTATGATTTAACATAGTTATAAATGGTAAGAGCTGCCTGAGAAGTGTTTTTTAAATCCAGTCAGTCACCAAGCTGAGGGGGTTCAGGTTTGTGAATCTTAGCCTGGACCCGAGTCTCTGGATTCCCCCTGAACTCTGCAGGATTTCTTCTTTATCTATGACTTTCTATCACTCCTGTGATTTTTATACTTTGCTGTGTAAGAGGGAAACTGTGATAACTCAGATGTCCCCCAGGATTAATAAAGTATTTCCGAACTTCACCTCAGCCTCTGAGCATGTTTCCCTCTAACTCTGAGGCTTTAACCTTGTTTCATATTAGCCTCTAATCGTGTATGTAAAGGGGTAAATAACTGCTCAGGCTGAGGCTGATGACCTTCACGGTAAGTCCTCCTGGTTCTCTAACCTGGCGCTGCTGATTGACCCACTTTAAAACACCTCAGTTGGCCCCTAAGTCTAAATTCTTTCCTGGTTCCAGGACCTTCATTAGGACGCAACTATTAAAAGGTCCTCTAACAGCACCCAAAGAGTGTTATGTAAGTTTATAGGTATTTGTCTGAGGAGAAAACCTCAAAGAGCTTAACTTCAAATGGCTCAGCTCTGAGAGGAGGATGAAAACAGCTGATTCATGTTTACCAGGTGAACTCAGCAGATTTAGTTTAGACGATCAGGTGCAAAAAGACTAAGAAAATCTGTAGATGAGCTTTCTTTAAATAAGAAACTAAAGGGAATAAATCTATAAACTAAAGCAGGTCTTACTCACAGATTTTCAGGATGACTACAAAAAGTTAAATAAGTCTGAACGTGTCTGTTGAACCTCAGCGACATACGATGTGTCATACTGAAATATCTGTAACATAATGTTGTACAAATAAACATTGTTTAAAGGAGGGGTAAAAACCTGATGCTCAGTTTCGCTGTCTTGTCAATTGGATACGAAACAACACAGAATCTGTGTGCTTTTAATATGGGCAAACAACAAATACTAACCAGTCTCTCATTTGTCTCGAATAAAGAAAAAACCTTAGAGGTTGCAGATGACAATGTTAGAGTCAAATCTACACATTTTCTTTGTGGGGAAATGCAGGTTTAAGGTTCCTAAAGGACTCACGTGATGGGGACAGAATCATGTCGTTTGACCAACTAAGACTGAAATATAGACTGCTGCAAACACATTTTTTTAGGTTCTTGCAAGTAATAAATTATCTCCTCAACCATACTGGGTCAAAGTTCAGTCTAGAAATAGGTTGGTAACAGGAAGTCGCTACAAGGCCCTTTATAAGCCCAGGAAAGTAAACGATGCAATTCTGCAAACATAGGCTCAGGATCCTGGGGTGGAAAGTGATGAGACCTCTGGGATAAGTAAACAGGAGCATGCTAATAACGTGGCTACTACATCACCTTCAGATATCACCTCAGCTTAGAAATGGACCCTCAGAGTAGCAGAGAGATCAGTAAATTTACACACGCTGTGTGGTCTCATGTGCATAAACAGGAGGAGTTTGGTAAAAAAAGTTTTGAAGTTCAAAGTGGTTTGAGAAAGGACACAGTACTGTTAGTCTTCTGTTAGGGATCTCACACCCACAAATCAAGAGCATCTCTACCCAAAATCTGTTGAATGTGTTGGTTCAAATGAAAAAACCTGAATATTTCAACACATGTGGACTCTGTTTCTTCATTACGTGGGGCCAAGAAAATATCATATGATCTGAAAGGTGCTTCCCGGACCAATGAGTGATGGTTGAAAGATTAGGAGAGGCTCTGTTGTCAGTACCGATTTACTCACTGTGTGTATCTGTGTCTACTGTGTGTGTTTGATGTGCTATGTTGATAACTCATCCAGTCAATGCTTTGAGACTTTGCTGTGTCCTGTATACAGGTCTGTAGGAGTGTGTTGATTGGGTGGAAGTTGTTGGTGGGTGAATGTGTTTAATTTGTGTGTGTGTGTGTGGGGGGGGGGGGGGGGGGTAAAAAGTCTATGTGATAAAGATGAAGATGTGATGCTTTATTGCTAATAAAAATTATCATTTAAAAAGGGATGCATAAGATGCTTTCCTCACTTTTATCAAGTTATAATTAGAATTATTTATTTATAATCATTTGTGCAGTGAGCTATTATAACATCCTACCTATTCAGTCTGGCTTTCATGTAGGGTTTTGATTATTTTGTAAATTTATTGCCATTATTTATTTTTTTGTATTGTATCATTTTCTTTTATTCACTGTTTTATCTGGAGAAATAAATTAACATCTGTTTTCTGAGTCTGTGTTCACCCTGATCCTAACATTTTACTGACCTGAAGCTCAATTAAAAACGAGTTGATACAGTGATTCTTTACAGGTATCACACATGGCTGAACCACCCAGGCCTTCCTGTGTACACAATTCAGACACTGGTTCAGCCCGTGGTTCAGATCATGGTTCATATCATGGTTCATATCATGGTTCAGATCATGGTTCATATCATGGTTCTGACCCTGGTACTGACAGGACAAAAACCTTCACACCAGTTTCAAAGCATCGCGATAATGCATGCGTTTAAAATAAATAAATAAAAATGACATTAAAGTAACCACTGACCCAGGTGTTCATGTTGACAGGTAAAACTGAGAGACTCCCGAATGTTCCCTAATTGTTACTGGAGGACTTCAGTCTGATTTCAGCAGGGTCACCAAATGTTTCACTACACCTGTTCACACTGACCTCATCTAAACCTGTTACACAGACACACAGAGATCTGTTCTGTAGTGATAGCTAAACCAGCTTTAGACTCTCTGACAGGTGACCACACACAGGTAACAGGTGACAGGTGATGTAACGTCACGGCTAACCCCAGCTAGCTGTCTGTCGGTCTGGGTTCTGTTGACAGACTTTGCTCCTCATGTCTCGGACTTTGAATACGTACCCATGACTCGGACCAGAACCTTCCCAAAGGCCCCGGCCCAACCCGAACCCGGGTCATAGTAGGAGTTAAAGATCGCGTCGATAATAAAGATACAGGGAACTCTCAGAGCCACATCCAGGACCGCTAAGGCCTGCTGGCCGATCCGGGCCTGGTTGGACGCCATGCGGCTTCAGTGGAGGCCTCAGAGTCCTGGGGGGTCCGGGCTTTCCATGGAACATTAAAACAGTGAATATGTCCCAGCAGCTGTCCCTGGTCTCTGGTTTCTACTGGATTTCTCTGGTCTTGGTCTTTACTGGATCAACCTGCTGTCGTCCTCCATGTCTACAGACTCCACTTGACTCTTCTTCTACGGTTTCATTTCATGAGGTTTTCACTCCGAGTGTCAGCGCCACCAGCTGTCAGAGGGTCTCACCACTACCACAACTTATATTTTATTAAAAAAACAAACAAACAAACAAAAAACCCCACCACCACCAGATTAACCTTTTAAATTAATTAAAATGATGATAATAATGATTATCAAGACTTTAAAACCTCTTCCAAAACGCTTCTTGGTTTGAATAAAAACAGCTTTGATTGGCTCATCAGCAGTTTGAGTGAACGATCACGTGACCTCCAGTGGCATCAACCTAAAGTTAATAGTTTTTATTCATATTGATAAAATTTATCCAACAATTCAAGCCATCAAATCTAAATCTAAGTGATATATTTAATTAATTATTCATTATTTATTTTATTTTAGCTGTTTGTTTACATTAGCTGTTTGTTTTATTTTTAGGTTGAGCTTAAACAGTTATGTATGCTAATATCATAGACTGTATAAAGGTTAATATATTTAAATATCCCTGGTTTCTCTGAGGTGAACACGTTATTCTTTATATTTCATTAATTTATTTACCATAATTGCACAGGTGTAGTTTTTATTGCATGACTTTTTCTTCTTTTATTTTATTTAATAGTGTAGATTATAAATTTTTAACTATTTTTATCTGAGTGTAAAGTGACCCTGGGTGACCTGAAAGACTTTTGTTTATTTACATATTCAGCATTAATGGAGCCTTCACAGATGATCAAGTTAGCCATGCCATGGGAACTAACACACCCCCATACCATCACAGATGCTGGTTTTGAGACTTTGACCTGAGAACAATCCAGATTGTCCTTTTCCTCTTTGGCCTGGAGGACACCACGTCCATGATTTACAAAAACAGTTTGAAATGTGGACTCGTCAGACCACAGCACACTTTTCCACTTTGTGTCAGTCCATCTCAGATGAGCTCGGGTCCAGAGAAGCCGGCGGTGTTTCTGGGTGTTGTTGATATATGTCTTTGTCTTTGCATGGTAGAGTTTGAACTTGACCTTGTAGATGTAGTGATGAACTGTGTTAACTGACAATGGTTTTCTGAAGTCTTCCTGAGCCCACGTGGTAATATCCTTTACACATTGATGTTGGTTTTTAATGCAGTGCTGCCTGAGGGGTCAAAGGTCACGGGCATTCAATGTTGGTTTTCAGCCTTGCTGCTTACGTGCAGAGATTTCTCCAGATTCTCTGAATCTTTTGATGATATTATGGACTGTAGATGATCAAATCCATCAATTCTTTACAATTGTAAATTGAGAAACATTGTTTTTAAACTGTTGGACTAATTGCTCGCGCAGTTGTTCACAAAGTGGTGTGACGGACTGAGCCTTTCAGGGATGCTCCTTTTATACCCAATCATGACACTCACCTGTTTCCAATGAACCTGTTCACCTGAGGGATGTTTCAAACAGGTGTTTTTGGAGCATTCCTCAACTTCCCCAGTCTTTTGTTGACCCTGTCCCAACTTTTTAGGAACTTGTTATAGCCATCAAACTCAAAATGAGTGAACATTTGCAAATAATAATAATAATAATAATAATGCTGATAATAATAATAATGAGAAGAAGAGTGTATTTAATTAAATATAGGTTAAAGAGGATTTAAAAAATCATTGTATTCTGTTATTATTTACATTTTACAAAACATCCCAACTTCATTAGAACTAGGGTTGGAATATTTATTTATTTTTTATAAAATATTTATTAATTAAAAAAATAGGTCAATGGGATAATAGCACAAATATTTATCTTCTTTCAAGTTTATTTTAATGGGTTTTATGACAGATGATACATCCAAAAAGACTCTTTTCAAATAATTTTGACTGTAAATTAAATTCAATTTTTGTGCCCCACATATGTATTAAAAGTTTGTTGTTAAAAAAGTAAGATATCTGTTTGGTTTGGGCTAAATATTTTGGGAAAACCGAGACAGTTCATTATCATAACTGAATTCATGGAGCCAGAAGGGGGCAGACAGTATAATTAATTTAAAAACAAACAACAAACAGGAAATAACAACATGCTTAAAATAATAAAATAATTTTACACTTTTAAGAGCTCTTTGGCTTTTTGACAAGTGGTAATGTGAGAATTTGACCATTTATAAATCTAATTTAAAAGTTCAATAAGGCTTTAATGTTGAGGTTTAATAAGGTTTAACTTGACTCTTAATCAACTGGAGCTGAAAAAGACTTTGACGGTGTTGTTGTACATTGTCTCAGCCAGCTGCAGGGGATCCTCTTCTCTCGCCGCAGCCATCACCTCGAGAACTTGTCTTAAAGAGACAAGAAGGCAAAAAAGAGAGAGAGAGCGAAAAAAGAGGGAGGGAGAGAGAGAGATTTATTAATGATTCAAACAAAACTAAAAACATGAACCAAAGGAGAGCTTAGTGGATTGAAAACAGCTGCACTCAGTTCTACAGAGATCCTGTTCCCTGATACTCACACGATGTGACACGGCTCATTTCTGTCCTTCAGACAGTGCCCCGCCTCCCACTTTTTTTTCGTGGGAAATGTAGTTTTGATGTGTTTGGAGCCTGCGTGGGTGTTTTTCACGCCACACCATGGAGCATCTGAGGAATAAATAAAAATAAAACCCAAAGAAAAGTTTTGAATTTTAAGGATAGAAATAAAAAAAAAAAAAAATAGAACGTTGGATTTGATTTTGAAACCATGCAGCTTTTCTTCCTTTTGAATTAGTTTCATGAATTAGTCCATCAAAGTGACTCTGACTCGCCTGTTTCTATCATAAGTCGTTCAGTGGGGATAGACTTCATTGCTTCAATATTGGCTTCTGTTTTCAAGGAGCTGGAAAATAGAAGAAAATGCAATCATAAAAAAACATAGTTTAAGTTTTTTGTTCAAACTTCACACAAAAAAGATCTTTCATTTGTTTCAGATGAGGTTAGAAAAAAGTTTGAGCTCAGATTTGTCTTATTCCTAAAATAACTGGATCCGGCTTTTGAGGTTTGCCAGAAACACATCTGATCAAATTTTAAGACCAGTTAAAAAATTGAAAGAATTTACATTTTGTACTGTTGAATCTTAAAAAGGTTCAAAGTAGAATTTCAAAATGCAAAAGGAAGAAATGGAAGTCAGACAAAAAAATGAGTAAGAAATTTATAGCAAAAAAAAAACAAAAGTGAAACAGTTTGTTCATTAGCAGATCAAAAGTTTAAAACACAGCTCAATAAAAACTAAAAAACCTCCTAAAATATGAATCAAAGTGTGAA
This sequence comes from Labroides dimidiatus, assembly GCA_030710495.1. Taxonomy (NCBI): domain Eukaryota; kingdom Metazoa; phylum Chordata; class Actinopteri; order Labriformes; family Labridae; genus Labroides; species Labroides dimidiatus. The sequence continues at coordinate 1,929,811 of CM061155.1, forward strand.
AAAAGGACTCGGTCATGAGGAGCTCCACCGTTCTTCTTGATCTCTTCAAAAATTGGTTTGTTCATGCTTGATGAGTGTTTCCAGGAGGCTCATGGGAACGTTGCTCCAAGTGGTGAAGATGGCTTCACGGAGGGCGTCCACTGTCTGGATCTGACGTCCATTTTTGTAACCTTCCCTCTCCATCCATCCCCAAATGTTCTCAGAGTGATTTAGATCAGAGGAAGATGCAGGATGGTCCAAAGAGTGAGCTCATTCCTCTGGAAGAAGTCCTTTGTCAGGCGGCCATTGTGACCTGCAGCGTTGTCCTGTTGATAAACCCAGTCATTAGTACACAGAGCAGGGCCCTCAGTCATGAAGGACGCCTCCTGCATCATCTCCACATAGCCAGGCGCCGTTTGACGGCCCTGAACAACCTGAAGCTCCATTGTTCCATTGAAGGAAACAGCAGTCCAGATCATGATGGCGCCCCCTCCACTGTGCCGTCTAGAAACCATCTCCAGTGGGATCTCCTCGTCATGTCAGGAACCTTGAAGCCATCAGGACGTCAAGGGGACATTTTTTCTCCTCAGAGAATCAAACTTTCTTCCTCCTTTCAGTGTCCCATGTTTGCTGCTCTCTTCAAAGTCCAAACGGGTCATTTTGTGGTGTTGAAGGAGACGAGGTCTTTGAAGAGGTTTTTTCTTCTTAAAGCTCTTCTCTCTCAGACGCCGTCTGTTGGTTATTGGACTGCAGGCGGCAACAGGAACGGCCTTCATTTGGGTCCATGTGTCCTGACTGACAGCCAATCAGATCCTCCGGCTCAGCGGCGGTGAAATGTTTTTGGGTCTACCTCTTGACTTTTTGTTCCATAACCCTCAGAATCTTTGAAGAAATTCAAAATGGCTGTCTTACTGCGTCCAACCTCAGCAGTGATGGCGCGCTGTGAGAGGCGTGGCTTATGCAGCTCAACAATCCGACCACGTTCAAAGAGAGAAAGCTTTTTATCCTTCACCATCAGGAGGTCATGACGGAGTGAAGACCTGACAGGAAGTCAAACTCAGTCAGCATTTTTAAAAACAGATTCAGTTTTTCTTTAAAGGCTCTGAAAATGTTGATCAGCTGATGAAACTTGACTTTTAACCTTTTGAAGATCCAACACTGACAAATGTAAATCCTTGTTATTTTTTAACTGGTCTTACGATTTTCATCAGGTGTGTGTAAGCCTCATATAAGCCCCTGCTGGGCAGCCAGCTTTACAGCACATTAGGCTACAGCTGCATTAATTACTACAACCTCCCAATATCTAATAACAGCAAACCCTTCAGCCCTCAGTGCTTCCCCAGGTTGGCTGTATCTGCTGTTCAAAGTTTAAAGAGCTGAACTTTGACCCAAAAGGTCAGAAAACTAAAACAAATCAGGAGGAGCTGAATCTTCAGACTGAGCTCAGTTGAAGAGTTTGAGGGGAGAAGGTTTCTCTCACCATCCGTTTATTCCGATGTAAAGGTCGAGGTTGATGAGAGCAGCAGCGTCTTCTGCTGTCCCGTCAAATGAATGCACCTGAAGTATTCAGAACAGTGTTTTGATCAGTTTACAGACAGATTCAGAGATTTCTACAATGTATGAACATGTACAGGGTTTGAAAATCTGCACACTTTTAGTCTGAACAATCAAGCTTTGTTACTTTATATCCATGTTTGTGGTATCAGAAAGCTGAACACACACTCTTTAAGTTTGAAACATCGTTCTAATTTCTAAATCAAACCAGCAGAGTTTAGTTTGAGTTAATGTTCCTGTCAGAAAGAAACTGATGGTGCTTTGTAGTGATGGCTCTTACCACTCCTCCAACACATCTTTCTCTGTTTCTCTTCATGATGTCTGTGAATCCAGACACACAGAGATGTTAACACAAGAGGTATGACAGTTTCCTCTCAGGAGGCAGAGCAGGTTTCTGGGGATCAAACTTACCAACGAACTCCTGATGGGAGTTTCTGCAGTGCAGGAACATCGGCAGCTTGGTCTCCTCAGCCAAGTCAAACTGTCTCTCAAAGTACCTGATCCAGAGCAAGAGAAACACAGCGAGAGAGAGAGAGAGAGAGAGAGAGAGAGAGAGAGAGAGAGAGAGAAACACAGAGAGAGAGAGAAAGAAACAGAGAGAAACACAGAGAGAGAGAGAGAGAGAGAGAGAGAGAGAATGAATGTAAGGTCCCCATTTATACGACAACGCTTCACAGTGTTTCACTTAAAAAAGGCAAAAAACGTGGATAAAAAAAGTCTGTTTTCAAACAGAAATGCTGAGGGACTGAAAATGCTGTAGTATGCACACCATAAATAGTCATCACTCATGTCCCAGAAAGAGGCCTCAACTTGAATGAGGTTTTCAAAAATGATCTTGGTTGAAACAACATAACTGAACGCAAATTCAACTGTGTCCCATGAACCACATGCAAACAATTCAGTCACTGCTTCACGAGCCTAAAGCTTTTCCACTGAGACCACATTTCTGGATTTGGACTCTGTCCTGTCAGGGTCAGTTTAATGATCATACTGAGGTAAATATATTTAAAGGTTTAACTTTAAGTAATGGACTCATTTAAAATAAAATAACAAATACTCATCAAAGTGCATATTATTTTAGACGCTAGCTACCCTGTTAGCTAACCAGTTTTCTGATTGCTTAGCCAGATTAGACCACTGACTGACAAATGTAAGTAATTAGCATTGTAGTGAGCTAGCATTGGTTAATAAATGAACTGTAATGATAGCTCTGCTAACTTGGGTAGCTAGACAGAAAAATATTTTCTCAGTTCTTGATCTTAAGTTAAATACATAACCTATGTTGCTAGCTAGCCAGCTTGGTGTATGAATACCAGCTTTCATCTACCCATCTGTTTATTTGTTCATGAGATAGTGGACAGTGGACTGAGCAATTGAGCAGTGTGTTACCTCAACTCACTCATCTAGTCAACATCTCACTTCAGACTGGGACATTTCCAAAGGCCTTAAAAACTGCTGTCATTAGGCCTCTCCTGAAGAAGAGCAGTCTTGATGCCACAGTTCTGAACAACTACCGGCCTATATCGAACCTACCATTCTTAGGTAAAGTCTGGGAAAAAGTGGTATTCCAACAGCTTACTGACTTTCTTCTGTCTAACAATACCTTTACATACATTCCAGTCAGGCTTTAGGGCCCACCACAGCACTGAGACATGTTGCCATTAGGCCAGCTAATACGCAGCTTTAAAGTTTCCTATCACGACTACGCAGATGACACTCAGATCTATGTGTCCCTGAGAGCAGGTGAACATGGGCCTGTAGATTCACTCTGTCACTGCATCAAACAGATCAGTGTGTGGATGCAAAACAACTTTCTCCAGCTGAACTCAGACAAAACTGAAATCATTGTCTTTGGTCCACAGAAACAAAAAAAAAAGTGTTATCAGTCACCTTGAGACTCTCTCTCTGAAGGGTAATAGTCAGGTTAGAAATCTAGGGGTAATACTGGACTCAGACCTCAACTTAAACAGTCATGTTAAATCAATAACATCAGCGGCTTTTTACCATCTGAAAAACATCTCCAGAATCAAACGGACAGAGTCTAAATCTGACTTAGAGAGACTAATCCATGCGTTTGTCTCCAGAAGGTTAGATTACTGTAACGGCCTACTCACTGGGCTCTCTAAGCGAGTTGTAAGACAGCTACAGTACATCCAGAATGCTGCTGCTCGAGTCCTGACCAGAACCAGGAAATATGACCATATTAGTCCTGTGCTCAGGTCTCTGCACTGGCTTCCTGTCGCCCAGAGAACAGACTTTAAAACAGCTCTGCTTGTCTACAAGTCTCTTCATGGTTTAGCACCAAAGTCCATCTCTGACATGTTAGAGCCATATGAACCAACTCAGACTCTGAGAACCACAGGGGGGGGTCTCCTTCTGGTGCCCAGAGTCAGGACTAAACATGGTGAAGCTGCGTTTCAGTTTTATGCTCCTAAATCTGGAACAGTCTTCCAGAAGATGTGAGACAGGCCTCAACTCTGACGATGTTCAAATGTTGTATCAGACATATTTTCATGTATGTCTGCTCATGACAAACAAATACATGTATATGACCAAGTAAAGGCAGTTAATATAAATACCTATGGAAAGTATCCAACTTTAAGAATTCCCAGAATTTTGCAACCCTACTTGAAAAATTATTTTTGATGTGTTTTTTTTTTATGGAAGGAAAATGATCTGTAAACGTTTTTTTATGTTGATATGGATTTAAAGCTTGTATTTGGCTGGTTTGCCTTAGTTTCTCGATGCGCTGATGACACATGAATATTTCTGCCTCTCTGTGTTTGTAATACAGCAGACATACGCTGATCAGGTTATAATATTTGGATTCAAAGACTAAAACTAGGATTGAACAACATTTAAACTTACTTCAGTTGAGTCTCTTTTGGGCAAAACTCCAACCTGTCAAAATCTGGAACAAGATGAAAAGATGAGAAGCTCAGTCAGCATCAATATTCTCATCAGGACCCAAACCTTCAACATAGCTTAAAAAGAGTGTTATTTAGCTCTTAAATTAGTCTGTGATGACTTTGATAATCATTTTTCTGCTGATTAATTTCATATTTTTGCTTTTATCCATGCTTACTGGCTCGTCTGATTTTAACACATGTACTTCCCTATAAAGGATAAGTCAAACTTAATTTCTGATGTCTTTTGGATTAAAAAAAACAACAACAGGATTTTGATCCCTTCAGGACGGTTTGAACACACCAAGTCCACACTCGCCTATGGCCACCACCTTCCCTCTGTGAGCTTTCACCAGCTCCCTCAGCCCAGAGAGATACTCCACTTCTCCATTCTGCTCAAACTCACTGCAGCGGGTGGGATGGCAGCCGACCGTGCAGAAAAACTCATCTGTGACAAAGGAAGGAGATGATCAAACATGAAGTCAGTCGATCAGGGCAGGTATCACACCTGTTATTGTTTCATTACCTCTGCTCTCTGCTAGTTTCACAGCCTCTTTGCTGTCCTCGAGGTTTCCTCCTGTGATCATAAACTAGAAAAGAAAAAACTAACATTATAAACAGGTTACAGACATCTGTATGACTTTCAAACAGTAACAAGAGTCTGAAGTCCTGCTCACTGCGGCGTAATGCGATAATACACTATATTACCAGAAGTATTTGCTCACCCATCCAAATGATCAGAATCAGGTGTCCTGATCACTTGGCCACAGGTGTATAAAATCAAGCACCGAGGCATGCAGACTGTTTTTACAAACATTTGTGAAAGAATGGGCCGCTCTCAGGAGCTCAGTGAACTCCAGGGTGGAGCTGTCACTGTAGGATGCCACCTGTGCAACAAATCCAGTCGTGAAATTTCCTCGCTCCTAAATATTCCACAGTCAACTGTCAGCTTTATCATAAGAAAATGGAAGAGTTTGGGAACAACAGCAACTCAGCCACGAAGTGGTAGGCCATGTAAACTGACGGAGGGGGTCAGCGGAGGCTGAGGCGCATAGTGCAAAGAGGTGGTGGACTGTCTGCACAGTCAATCAATACAGAGCTCCAAACTTCATGTGGCCATCAGATTAGCCCAAGTACAGTATGCAGAGAGCTTCATGGAATGGGTTTCCATGACCAAGCAGCTGCATCCAAGGCATACATCAACAAGTGCAATGCAAAGCATCGGATACAGTGGTGTAAAGCACGCTGCCACTGGACTCTAGAGCAGTGGAGACGCGTTCTTTGGAGTGATGAATCAAGCTTTTCTAATCCCAGACTCGTCCAATCTGATGGACGAGTCTGGGTTTGGAGGTTGCCAGGAGAACGGTACATTTCGGACTGCATTGTGCCAAGTGTGAAATTTGTTGGAGGAGGAATTATGGTGTGGGGTTGTTTTTCAGGAGCTGGGCTTGGCCCCTTAGTTCCAGTGAAAGGAACTTTGAATGCTTCAGGATACCAAAACATTTTGGACAATTCCATGCTCCCAACCTTGTGGGAACAGGTTGTAGTGGGCCCCTTCCTCTTCCAACATGACTGTGCACCAGTGCACAAAGCAAGGTCCATAAAGTCATGGATGACAGAGTCTGGTGTGGATGAACCTGACGGGTCTGCACAGAGTCCTGACCTGAACCCGATAGAACACCTCTGGGATGAATTAGAGCGGAAACTGAGAGCCAGGCTTTTGACCAACACCAGTGTGTGACCTCACCAATGCACTTTTGGAAGAATGGTCAAAATTCCTATAAACACACTCCTCAACCTTGTGGACAGTCTTCCCAGAAGAGTTGAAGCTGTAATAGCTGCAAAAGGTGGACCAACATCATATTGAACCCTACGGGTTAGGAATGGGATGGCACTTAAGTTCATAGGTGAGTCAAGGCAGGTGAGCCAATACTTTTGGTAATATAGTGGTATACAAATCAGTGAATTCAAGCAGATTATTAAAAACCTGAGAGGAAGGAAAAGGTGTGATAGAAAAAGATGCACAAGCTACAGAGATAACTGCAGCGTGGAAAGGATTGTCAAGAAAAACTCATTCATGATTCAGGGGAACTTTATAACTAAAGTTTGGATGGATCAGAACTTTGTCCTAAGTTAAGTTCATCTGTGTTTATCACCAGAATGTCTGAGTGGTACGTAGACTTGGCATACCTTTTCCACCCCAGTTCTGAGGGCTCTGTCAATGATCTGATTGAAGTCATCTGTCAGAAAAAAACAGACGTCATTTCAGACACTGAAACAGACTTTAAATCAGAAGCTTATACAGGTCAGACTAAGAAAAGTGTCTCACCGTTGTGTTTCTGCTTCCCTCTGTAGAGTCCTCTAAACATGGGATCTGTCAGGTTCACACCAATATCTGAGGAGAGAGGGAAGGTCTTAAAGACGCACTTCAGCCAACTTTTAGTCAAGAATCATGATTCATCGTGGTCTGACGAGTCCACATTTCAAACTGTTTTTGGAAATCATGGACGTGGTGTCCTCCAGGCCAAAGAGGAAAAGGACAATCTGGACTGTTCTCAGGTCAAAGTCTCAAAGCCAGCATCTGTGATGGTATGGGGGTGTGTTAGTGCCCATGGCATGGCTAACTTGACCATCTGTGAAGGCTCCATTAATGCTGAAAGGTACATACAGGTTTTGGAGCAACATATGCTGCCATCCAAGCCACGTCTTTTTCAGGGACGTCCCTGCTTATTTCAGCAAGACAATGACAAGACACATTCTGCACCTGTTACAACAGCGTGGCTTTGTAGTAAAAGAGTGCAGGTACTAGATTGCTTATTGAGTGTTGTTAAAAAGAAAGATGATGGAACACAGTGGGAAACCCTTGACCCTGCCCCAGCTTTTTAGGAGCTTGTTGAGGCATCAAATTTAAAATGAACAAATATTTACAAGAAAACAATTAAGTTTATCAGTTTGAACAATAAATACCTTGTCTTTGTAGTGTATTCAGTTGAATATAGGTTAAACAGGATTTACAAATCACTGTATCACTGATCAGTTTTTAGTCCCTCTAAGGAATAGTTCTCCGTCATAAATTCCTTGTGATGGATAATTGACTGTTGGGTTAAAATAAAAGAAGAATGCTTTTTTTTTCTTCAAATTTTGAATAAAATGGTTACTATAACTAAAGACATTTAAGAATAAGGTAGAGTTACCCCACAGGCTCTATTCACACAACATATTCTTTGTTAACCCCCGACACACTGAATTCACTTTCATTTACTGCTTTTTTTATTTGCCTTTATGGTTATTTTCAACATAGTAGAGCCCAATCAATTAGCTGATTAATTAGGCTGATTATAGCTTATCACCAATTAATTGACTTTGGTCAATATGTAACTGATGTATTATCTTTTTTGCTGCATAGAGATTCTGTTGCTCTGTCACTAATCATTTTAAAACATGTGTTGTTTATTTTTTGTTGTTGTTTTTTTGTAATCCCCCGGTATGTTTGGAATCCAGAGAATTTATAAATTGTGTAAATTATCTTTGTGAGATAAACAAAAGTTTATGCAGCTGATAATTAACATGTACACCATTTTATACAGTTTAAAGTGGTGTGAGTTGCATTTCTGTGCAATCAGTATGTTTACAGTCCTTATGTTGACAGTTGTACTAATTAAAGGTCCTAATTTTCATTTAGTGGTGTTCTGCTTCTTTGTTTTAAATCAAATTTTGGGTATTATAAGACTTAATGTTCATGTACAGTATATATCCTGTAAATATAAATGCTCTTCTTCCAACTATCAGCCCATAAATTGGTTATCGGCCAATTATTCGAATTTCGCTAATACCGGTATCGGCCCAAAAAATCCCATATCTGTCCGGCTGTACTTAGTAATACAGCGTCTAGCTAAGCAGACTTTACTTCTTATGCTTAGAATAAAGCTGTATACGACATTTCTATCCCTACATTAATATTTCATGTTAATAACAAAATAAAATAATAAATAAAAATAAAACACAAGAGGAAAGTATTCAGCTAACACCTTCAGACTGTCATTAGAGGAAGCTATGCATTAAAAACACTCATTCAGTCCCTGCCTCTGCTTTCATTCTAACAGAGCTAACTCTTAGCTCCTCTGCTAACTTACATCCAGTATGCCTGTTTACAACAAACACTAAAAAGCAGAGACATTGAGAATCTTTCCCCGTGTTAAATAAATGCGGCCTTAAACCGTTTGTAATTAGTCTTACCAATGAATTTATGATGAGCCATGGCTGTTTGAGTTAAACTTCTGAACAGAGTCACACATGTAGCGCTCAGCAGCACCATAGCACTTCGTTACCGTAACTCTCCTAACAGACAGCTGTGATAGTAATGAGATCACTCCCTGTATGGTTAATTTAGCGGTTGAAAAAAAAACACAACACAACTTTTGGATGAATTAAAAATATGAATAATTATAACTAATATCTGAGACAATATTCAGATCAATAAAATGCACCAAATGAATTTCTCCTTGCGCATTTTGAGTCTCTTTGCGGTTCCAATGTCTAACGCCACAAAGTCCCAGAATACTCCGCGCGCGTTAGGAGAAGGTGACAAGGGACGGTGAAGATGGCGGCCTACCTGACTCACCAGCAGAAAGTCCTGAGGCTTTACAAGAAGTCCCTGAGACACCTGGAGTCCTGGTGCGTCTTCAGGTACAGTCACCTGTTCCTGTTCTTCCCCTGTCAGTATGAATTAGCTAACAGAGTCTGTAGTAGTTCGTAGTTCTGTTTGTAGTCCCGACTGTGGCTCTGTGGCTAAGCTAACGACTGGGTCACTGACTCCTCTGGTATGTCTGATCAACAACAAAAAAACACCTCATCACCACCTTATTCCCTTTGAATTAAAGATGAATATGTGTATTAAACCGACATGCTTCATTTAGACAAAAAACGTCTCATCTTTTTGACGTTAGGTCGGTTATTAACGCGTAAAGAGCGCCGCTTAATGACGGAACCAGAGAACAGTTGAGGCATTAAAATACCCAAACACTGTTCAGAAACAGCAATATCTGATAGTTATGTGAATTTATGTCCTCATATATCATGAGATAATGTTGAATTTGATCTCTACGCATGTAGAATTCATTTAAAAATACGGAAAGAGGATTAGGGCCACTGGAAATAAAGAAGGTCCAATTTTATTTTTATTTTTATTTTTATTTTTATTTTTATTATTATTATTATTATTATTATTATTATTATTATTATTATTATTATTAGAAAAAAAAACAAAATTCTGAAGTCAGAATTTTGGCTTTTTTCATAATAATGATAATAATTAAAAATATAGACCACTGTTTGTTTGTTTTTTAAAATGATTCTAAGTAAAAAGTCAGACTCCTTAGTATTATTTTTCTTAGAATTCTTGGATTCAAGGCAGAATCCTGACTTTAACTTTAGAGTTCTGACTTTTTTCCTTATAAAAATAATGATAAAAATTGGACCTCTGTTTTTAACAGTTGCCCGGATGCTTTTCCATAATGACAGAGTCAACAAAGTGTAATATTGTTTGCCCAAAGAGGAAATGTTCAGAGATTGTTTGCAGCACCACAATAATCCAAACCGATTACATCACTGTATTATTTATTTAATTTCGGACAAGCAAACTAAAATTACAAACTTAAATCACTGTAGAAAGTGTTGAAACCACAGCCCGCAGTCAAAGACCACCTTTATTGGCTTTAACATTCACATTTAGGCCAACAGCATGTGTTTCAGGCCTGCTGGATTGCACACCCTCTACAAAGTGTAATAATAAGAAAAGAACTCAGGTTTTAAAAACGATTGAAAAGCCCTTTAATAATCTGCTTTCTACACTCTGAAGAGGAAAACTTTCTTGAAGAGTGTTTGCTGGGGGCTGTGGAATCCCTTTCTTTAGACTCCAGGATTATTTTTAAACTTCTCATCAGGAGAAAGTCTTAAGCAGCTCAAATATACACTCAGGAAACATTTCGAAAAGCCATAATATACACAGTCAGAGAAGGATGTTTTTAATGTGGTGTATTAAATGAGTCCTAAGCAGACATGCAGATATGTTTTACTATTAAAATCCTTTGTTTTTTTATGATGATGAGAAATAAGTTTAGGGAAACAAAAGGAATCTAGTGAATATCCACTCAAGAATTTAGCTTTATATAGACATGAAATACAACTGCCTCGTCTCCAGAGGACAACAGTCCTCATCTTATTCTCTTACGTTACAGTCTGTTGTAAGATCAGACTCTTAGTTTAAAAACTGGTATTAGGAGCCATGTAAGGGAATCATCAGTACCTATGAAAATAACAAACACACAAGAGTCTCAGTACCATCAAGGGCCTGGTGGGAAAAAGTGAAGTTTTGTTTCAGCAGGGCGACATGAGAACTACAAAGACCATCATCCCTCTCTGTGTCCATTGTCTTCAACTCTGCGCTCTGCTCCTCTGATACAGAACAGTGAAGATAGACAGCATCTATATCAGAGAGAGAGAGGGACAGAGAGAAGGGCTTTGAATTGTTGACACTTCAGCAACTTTTAAATCTGGTGCATGGGAGTGTTTTAGTGTCATGAGACAGAAAACATCAGGGAATACAAGTCACGAGAAGCCTCTTTGCAAGTGTTCACCTTAGAGAGACAATGAAGAGAAAAGATTCTAGCTAAGACAAAAGACTCCAAATAATACATTTACAGCTGGTATCGCCTGGAAACAGGCATGTTTTAGCAGGAGCTTGTCCCCTCTACCACTGCTCTCCTGAACAAAGCATCTCAGTAACTGCTGTGTGTAGGATATGACTGTGTGTTATTTGGTGGTGTATGGGATGTGTGAGGATACTTGTTTAGTATGTATGTGTATTCCTATGTACAGACAGTGGCAAAAAACTTCCTGTTAAAGGACAATAAACATCTATCTGGCTGTCTATCTGTCTGTTGATCTGTCTGTCTGTACATCTATACGTTTTGCTGTTTTCCCATCACAGAGACAAGTATCGCTTCTATGCCTGCATGCTGCGAGCTCGCTTCGATGAGAACAAAGGAGAGAAGGACATGGTGAAGGCCACAATGATGCTGAAGGCCGGAGAGGAGGAGTTCTGGGACAACCAGCATCCTCAGCCCTACATCTTCCCCGACTCTCCTGGAGGAACCTCATATGAGAGATATGACTGCTACAAGGTGAGAGAGAGAGTTTGAATGAGGATTGAGACGATACGTCACACAGGATCAAGTCCTGGGACATATCTGAGCGAGTCGGGACCAGTTTTATGGTATTGATGATTAAAATGATAAATACTTACACATCTGGTGTTGCTTGGTGAAACTCTTTTAGGCCCCGGAGTGGATGCTGGACCACTGGCACCCTTCAGAGAAGGCCATGTACCCAGACTACTTTTCCAAGAGAGAGCAGTGGAAGCAGCTGAGACTGCAGAGCTGGGACAAAGAGGTGAGCAGACCTGTCCATCTGCCTGTCTGTCCGTCTGCCTGACTGTCCGCCTGCCTGTCTGCCTGCCTGTCCGTCTTCCTGTCTGTCCGTCTGCCTGTCTACCTGCTTGTCCGTCTGCCTGCTTGTCCGTCTGCCTGTCTGCCTGCCTGTCTGCCTGCCTGTCTGCCTGCCTGTCCGTCTGCCTGCCTGACTGTCCGTCTGCCTGCCTGTCTGCCTGCCTGTCCGTCTGCCTGCCTGACTGTCCGTCTGCCTGTCTGCCTGCCTGACTGTCCGTCTGCCTGCTTGACTGTCCGTCTGCCTGTCTGCCTGCCTGTCCGTCTTCCTGTCTGTCCGTCTGCCTGTCTACCTGCTTGTCCGTCTGCCTGCTTGTCCGTCTGCCTGCTTGACTGTCCGTCTGCCTGTCTGCCTGCCTGTCCGTCTTCCTGTCTGTCCGTCTGCCTGTCTACCTGCTTGTCCGTCTGCCTGCTTGTCCGTCTGCCTGCCTGTTTGTCTGCCTGCCTGTCTGTACGACTGTCTGCCTGCCTGTCTGCCTGCCTGCCTGCTTGTCCGTCTGCCTGCCTGCCTGTCTGTCTGTCTGCCAGTCTGTCTGTCCCTCTGTCCATTTGTCTGCCTGCCTGTCTGTCCATCTGCCTGTCTGTCTGTCTGTCCATCTGCCTGTCTGTCTGTCTGTCCATCTGCCTGTCTGTCTGTCTGTCCATCTGCCTGTCTGTCTGTCAGCCTTTCTGTCTGCCTGTCCGTCTGTCTGTCTATCTGCCTGTCTGTCCGTCTGTCTGCCTGCCTGCCTGTCTGTTCGTCTGCCTGTCTGTCTGTCCATCCGCCTGTCTGTCTGTCCATCTGCCCGCCTCTCCGTCTGTGTGTCCGTCTGCCTGTCAGTCTTCCTGTCTGTCCATCTGTCTGTCCGTCTGCCTGTCAGTCTGTCTGTCTGTCTTTGAGGGACGGTCTGAAGGGGGTGGATGTGTTCTTTGAAGGAGCGTGGGCTCAGTGAGAAGTTTAACTTTCTGTCTGCTTCCAGTTGGCCCAGCTGAATGCTGAGACCGGTCCAGGAGGCCCTGAGACCGAAGCCCTCCCTCCTGCCCGTAAGGAGGGTGACCTCCCCCCTCTGTGGTGGCAGTTTGTCACCCGCCCCAGGGAGCGTCCCACATAAACACCTGCAGCAGTCTGAGGAGAAACATCCCAATGTGTGTGTTTTCTTAGAGGCGTGTCTGTACAGTTAGTGTGACCCAGAAAACAGCACAGTTCTTCACTGATCAGTTTAAGGTGTCCTGTAGATTTCTCACTGAATAAATAAACTGTAAGTGTTCCACTAAATGAGTCGATGAAAAAATAAACATGTCTCTACTGTGAGTAAAGAAACTAAATGTGGACTTCAAATGTAGAACTGTGATCTATTCAGCTGGCTTGAGTTCTCCTGAGCTCCTGTTCCTGATTCCTCTGGTTTAAACAAAAAGCAGAGCCTCAAATCAGCACCTCAGTTTGTCTCTGAGGAGTCTTCTTTTCTTGTTGTGTCTCAGTGACGTTACAAAGCTTCAGAAAGTGTCTTTCAGGTATGAAACGGAAAAAAAGAAGTGCAAAAACATTCATTTTTACTGCAGCGAGGACCTATGGAAGCTTCTAGCTCAGTGTCGAGCAATTACTACTATGGCGAGAAGCTTGGCCTGAAGTTACTTGGTCGAATCATCATGGTCACTGCCTTCAGAGAGTAGAAGTCAGATTCCCTCCAGGAGAACCAAACAATGCCGTCTGGCCCCAGCAAGTTCTGATCCTTCAGAGAGTAGTGTCCCCCCTGGTGGAGAAATACAGTGTCACTATCATCGAGATTAAAGTTTTCTGTTGCTATGATGGATTTCTGTCAGTTCCAGAATTATGATATTTTTAGTCAGTGTAAGTAAGACAAAAAGTGGAGCAGACTGCTGTTTTTAATGTCCTATTTATCAGAATCTAGAAACATAAGTGTAGTTTCACGTCTGTAGCTTTTCAGTGTAGACTTCAGTCAACTTTTATCTGCTATGTGAAGTCTGCTCTGTGTCGGAGCTTTTATTGTGGTAGAGAGCATCAGAATGCCCTGCCTGTCAAAGAAAAAAAATACCAGGGAAAGAACCGTAACATAACAGTTTACTGTTCAAGTCTGATAACGTTTTTTCTCATATTCCTACTTATAATGTTAAAACAAAGCCCCCAAAACATTTTAGCAGCCTTCTGCAACTTTTTCACATTTCTTCATTAAATTTCCTTTCATTGCTTTCAGCAATTTATCTTTCACATGTTCCACATTTTCAGGTTTCTTCAGCTGCTTAAGCAATTTTTATTTCACATTCAACACTTTCAGCTTTGTTTCACTGCTTTAAACAATTTCTATGTCTCATTTTCTTTCAGCTTTGTTTCCCAGCATTAGCATTTCAACGCATTTTCTTCGGGAAATGCAATTTTTCTAGTTTAGTACTGTGATAGATGTGTGTTTGTGATACACCTCAGCCTGCAGTTTGGGAACGAACACCGTGCAGAGTGTAAAAGCATAAGCTCTTTTCTGTGTGATTTTGTAGATTTTTTTCTGTCATTTAGCTTCAACAGAAGATACAGACAAAATCTGACACGAGGGACCTCTGAGACATGTAAAATCATACTTGGTGGAACTACACCTCTACTCAGCCTCAGAGAGGGCGCGGAGCCACTGTACCTCACACACCTGTTTGGGGTTCAGCTCTGAATATACTCAGTCAGTCTCATCCAGTCAGTGACAGGATCAACATGAAAAGCTCACCTCTCTCACTCAAACCGTTTTGGATGATCTGATCTGAGTGTAACATACACTGTTACACTGTTAAAAACAGAAAAATACATAGGTTGCTTTGGTATGAACCTGTGTCTTAAAAACATTTAAGGAGTAAACATTAACAATCATCATATTGAAAGTTTCATGCATTGTTTTTGATGCCTATTTGTTTCCCAAATATATTCATGTTTGTGTGTGACTGGGTGAATAAAAGGCATCAACTCTAACCACTTTATAGAAAGACGCTTGAAAACGTTCGGTCCATTTCCTTCCATTGGACATGCTGACGTATCGGTGCAACAGGCCAACCCGCTCAATGAGGCGTCTACATATATATGTCTATGCTTGGACCTTTACCAATCTCTGTGGTTTTAACGCTGTTTTTGCGCCACACAATGTACTATAGTCACAAGTGTTGAGTTAGCTGGTTTCTATTGATATAATGATTTTGTGAAAAATCAATGGTGAATTTGAATGAGGCACGCCATCGACAATGAACCAGAGGTCCTGTTCCTTCCAGTTCATTGTTCATAGTGTCCATAGCTATCACCATGGCAACTTTAGAAATGTAATGTTTAGATGTCTGTCTGTCGAGATCTGAGTGAAGATACAGTGTACATTTGTTACCAGAAAGGTTCTCAAAATGACACCTAAGCCTCAAACCATCTTAAAATATTGCATTTTTCCCTGAAAAGAGAAGAGATGTCAGCCATGTTTTCTGTTTTTTTCACAAGAGATGTCAACTCTGCAGTCATGTGACCTGAGCTGGTATGGCACAGATCACAGGTGTGTACATTTGAAGCTTAAAGTCAGTGTTGGTAATCAGATTTAGATTGACTTTTTGTTATTCTGGTTAAAATGATCTTTATGTCCTGATGTCAATCAATTCATGATGTGTTCTTAAAATAGAGTGACAAATATCTGCTGTCTACAGCAGGAGTAAACCTGGAAAACACCAACCAATCCTAATGTTTGGATCCAATTTATTAAACCAATCAGATCCTGTCCTGCCATTCTGCCCGCCTCCTGTGTGTATATTTCTCCAGCGTGCTCTTTCCCTGATTCAATGCTCATATCCAAGAGGGATCCAAGTACCCTGGAGAATGGCAAAAAAACTACCTATACCCTGATTACTGCTAACGTAGAGCAAACAAAAATGATGAGCTGAGGACCAGTTGGAGTCTGTGGTTTGGAATCAGTCACCACCATATGATCGTGAATCAGAGGCACTCGTGCATGTGAGCGGGGGCATCGTTTTGTTGGAGCTCTATGTGTAAGAGGACGGGGGCTAAAAGGAGTCCCGAGGAGATGCTACATTCAAATTCATACTAGTTTTCCATGACTACCAACCCTGCCTTTAAGAGAGGCCATCCATGACACTGACACACATCCTCTAGCCGACTAATGTGTCCATTACATGCTTTGTCATGGTACTGAGTTGCATGTACAGTCAGCTTTTATGATAACTGGAGATTTTCGGACTAAACACAAATGGAATCATGTTTTTGTAAAACACGCTCAAAAAAAAACAAACAAAAAAAAAACCTGATGTCTTTTAAAGTTACTCATCATTCATAACCAAAAAGTTGTTTTTGAAGCTTAAACAAAAACTAATCCCATTCCTAATGTCCTAAAGCACCAGAAGTGGTCAGATCTTTAACATGGAGATGCAAATTTCTAGAAATGTAGAAATTATACATATTCTTTGTTCAGAAACATCCATAGTCAACGTTTTGACATTTTGCAGAAGCATAAAAAAAATATCTATGTTTTTCCGTTGGCAATTGGGTTGGTTTTTGGACTGTGGGAGGAAGCCGGAGCACCTAAAGAGAACCCAAACATGCACAGGGAGAACATGCAGACTCTCTCTTTAATCCTTGCCATCATCATCACACATCCACAACATGATGAAATCAGACGCTAAGTGTGCTCAAGCATCCTCCTCAATTAACTACTGATGAACTCAAACCCCACCTGTCCCTCAGGTGTCTCTTGATACCAGATGATGAGTGGTCAGTTTTCTGCAGTGTGACTAACGAAAATGTTCTCCATCAGGTGGCAAAATATAGTTCAGCCACAAAATGTGTATCATACCAACAAACCAAGCTAAACCAGTTGGTGGGAATGGGACTTAAAAGGTTTCACAGGTAACAGAGCATGTCAGAGCACAAACCAAGCATGAAGTCAAAGGAACTGTCTGTAGACCTCAGAGACAGGATGGTCTCCAGGTACAAATCTGGATCCAGGGTCCAGAAACATTTCTGCTGCTTTGAAGGTCCCAATGAACACAGTGGACTCCATCATCTGTAAATGGAAGAAGTCCAGAACCACCTGGACTCTTCTAGAGCTGGACCCCCCTCTAAACTGAGCCATCAGGGGAGAAGGGCCTTAGTCAGGAAGGGGACCAAGAATCCATCAGGCCTGTATGGTAGAGGGTCCAGACTGAAGCCACTCCTTAGTAAAAGGCTCATGGCAGCCCGCCTGGAGTTTGACTAAAGGCCCCTGAAGGACTCTGAGACCAGGAGAAAGAAAACTCTCTGCTCTGATGAGACAAAGATTGAACTCTTTGGCGTGAATGCCAGGCGTCATGTTTGGAGGAAACCAGGCACCGCTCATCACCTGGACAATACCATCCATACAGTGAAGCATGGTGGTGGCAGCATCATGCTGTGGGGATGTTTTTCAGCAGCAGGAACTGGGAGACCAGTCAGGATTGAGGGAAAGATGAATGCAGCAATGAACAGAGACATCCTGGGTAAAAACCTGCTCCAGAGGGCTTTAGATCTCTGACTGGGACCACGGTTCATCTTTCAGCAGGACAACAACCCTCAGACCACAGCCAAGATATCAGAGGAGGGGCTTCAGGATGTCTCTGTGAAGGTCCTTGAGGGGCCCAGACCTGAATCTGATCCACCATCTCGTAGTGATCTGAAAATGTCTGTGCAGCGATGCTCCCCATCCAACCTGATGGAGCTTGAGAGGTGCTGCAAACGGACCAAACTGTCCAAAGAGAGGTGAGCAGAGCTTGATGTGACCGGCAGCCCTTTTGTCCCTACGCGGCTGCCGTAGTCTCAGTCGGGTTTCAGCAGGGCCCCTCCCGCTTCCTGAATTCACGAGCAGGTGATCTGCTATATAAGCAGCCTCATTTCGGCTCATGGTAGGCTGCAGCTTTGGCTCTCTCCGTTGCTGACGTTTATTTCTGGGTGGTGGCGTTTGTCTGGGGCTTGACTGAGACGTGCGGTAAGCTTCGTGTTTTATATGCAGCATGTGATGAGCCTTCATTGTCTCATGGGGTCCCATTTTTGTGTGCGGATTCTGGTCCTTGAGGTGCTGGAGCTGATCAAACATTTTAGGCTTCACTGCGAGGTATATGACTTTTGTCCATCAGTACAGACTAGATTGTGATGCACGTGGCCTGTATGATAACAGTTTTGTTTCTTTTATAGATCGCTTGCCACTGCTGCTTTGTTTTACTTGTTTTTTTTTGTTTAGTTTAGTTTGGTGAAGTTTCCATCTGTGTAGCTTCCTGTCTGATTCATTTACATCCAGTCTTTAAAGTAGTTTTTACTGTTATTGGTCAGGTTGTTGGAATCTGCTGCTGTGACCTAAATTCATTTGTTTCTTTCTGTTTCCCTTACATGATTTCAGGAGTGTTGCAGGCTGAGCGGTGACGTCATCAGGAGCGCATGGCGCTGTTGGCGGGTATAGGCTGCACCTGCACCTCACTTCCCCTTAATTGTGTGTGTGATTGGTAATTGCACCTTAATTTTCTGTTCTCAGTGGGCACATTTTCTTTGGTTTGCAGTGTGAGTGTGTGTGAGAGGTCACAGGGTGTGGGCACCAGTGTGTATGGTAAGTAGTCTGCACCCCCTTTCCCAGTCACAACCACTTATAAGCCCTTGGTCTGTGATCTCCCCTTTTATTAGTATTCTTTAATTAACTTTGTTTTATTTTTCTCTATCAGGTGATTTATTGTTGCTGCTGCAAATGTTTTAAACTGTCTCAAATAAATTATACATTTTATTTTGAACTAAATTATAACTAAATTATACATATTTTTGAATATCACTCCTGACTCTGGTTTCTTTACTTGCTGCCACTTTGTCGTGTCTCAGTAAAACTAGTCCTCTTGGGATTTAAATCTAAATTTGGTAATTTCCTCAAAGTTATATTTTGGGTCTAACCTAGTGCCCCAAAACACTTTTTAAAGTTGTCATTATGGGGTGTTGTGTGTCAATTTTGAGTAAAAAAAATAATTTATTCCATTTTGTAATGAGGCTGTAAAACAAAATGTGGAAAAAGTGAAGCACTGTTAAAAACTTTCCTGATGAACTTTATGTCAGGATGTTTTCATGGCAGGATCTGGATCTGGATTTTTTTAGGACTGGTTTTCAAATTCAGGTTATTTTGACCCCAAACAAATTTTTAGCCCTAAATATTTCTGATCCTGCATTCTGAACTTTTTTCTTGCACCATTTCTTTGTCTTTTCAGCCCGGTTTCATAACTTTAATCTGGTCTTGTGTCCTCTGAATATCTATCTTGTTCTTTCTAGTCCTGCACATGCACACACCCCTCTTTGCTCACATATTGTCTCAGTGGTACCTTGTAGTAGACTCCATTGAGGTTGGTATAGAAACACTGATGGAACCACCAGCCAGCATGGCTGATCTCTGCACAGATGTTCCCGGTGTCTGGCGTGCTGAAGCTCTGCTGGTCGTGGTACCAGCTGAAAGAATCCTTCACAGTTCCACTGAAACCCGACACATGGAGGCGGTAGTGGTTCTCCTCATCCTCGATCCTACAGAAGAAGAAGAAGAGAAGAGCCTCCTCATTCGAACCCCTGAAGGTCTGAACTCAGATCTTCATCATGCTTGTTTTCCCACCGCCCTCTCCCTGTCTTCTACCTAAAGGTGTGGTACTGGGCGTGTTTGTGGGCGTTGCTCCAGTCCTGTAGATTGATGCGAAGGCTGTAGTGGCCCTGATTGGACAGCAGGTGGAGCTGTTGGTTTCCCAGCCAGTATTCTCCTCGAGGCTCTCCAAAGCCTTCACGATACTCCAACCAGCCACGGTTAAAATTCACAGAGCCGTCACGCCGTCGCTGCAGCACCGTCCAGCCCCCACCTGGATTGAGGTTTTGTGCATATCGACGTAAAGAGCATGATGGGAAATTCACAGATTGCTTTGTGTATTTGTCTCACCTTCTGTCTTCATGTCACAATACACCAGCTGGGATGAACCTGGTGACACGACAATGCTGTAAACACCAGAACGCCGCACGCCGTTATGATACAGAGACGCACAGTCTGATGGACAGAGAGAGAGGTGATGCCCATCTGAGAGAGAGAGAGAGAGAGAGAGAGAGAGAGAGAGAGAGAGAGAGAGAGAGAGTCAGACAGACAGACAGACAGACAGACAGACAGACAGACAGACAGACAGACAGACAGACACTCCCTAAATACAGGCTCTCTGATCATAAAGTGGCCATTGAAATGGGTGGATTCAGAAATCAGTGGTTAGAGAGATCAGAGTCTTTGGGCTCTGTCACACCTGTCCAAATTACACAAATATTAGAGACATGTTTTCCCCCAATTTATAAATTTAATCCCTGAATTTCTTAATCTCCCCAAAGAGGAACAGATGCAAAAGATTTTGGGGGGAAATGAGCGCTGCTAAACAGAACCTTCAGACTGATCATGTGCAGATTTTTCAACCTCTACATATTCAGATGCTGTAGAAATCCCTGAATCTGTCTGTAAACTGATCAAAACACAAGAGCTCTGCCCATAGCTCCACTTCCAACAGGCCTCCAGAAGGCTGTTCGATTAGAAATCAAAATGAAATGTTTTAGACAGGCTGAAATAAAGGCTTTCTAAAACACCAGGGAAAGGAAAAATAGAGAATTTTATGAGCTATAAATCATGCAAAAATACTACAGGGGCACCTGGGGGACGGAGTAAAGACTTGAAAAAGCACAACACCCCCTCTTTAAAGACTCAAACTGTAGTTTTAGGTAGTTACATGTTGACTTCAAGCAGGTGTGTGGTGTACCTGGCGGCAGTGCGTCTCTCATGCTGAGCAGCGATGTTGCCCTGATGATGTTGATCCTGCAGCCTGTGTGGAGGTTGGCACGCTGCACGGTGGCTGATAGGTTACGAAGCTGCGCCTCCAGCTCATGCAGCAGCGTCTCGTGCACATGGAGCAGCGTGTCCATCTTAGCCTGATGGAACTCCAGGGAGTGCAGGCGGTGGTCAAAGGTCAAGTTCAGAGGGATGTTCCCTTCACCCTTATTAGAGAGAGAGAGAGAGAGAGAGAGAGAGAGAGAGAGAGAGAGAGAGAGAGAGAGAGAGAGAGAGAGAGAGAGCTGTTGGCAGTAAGAAAAGATGCACTCTTGAGTTCTATTTCTTATTGTTGTGATTTTTCATAGTGAAGTTGACAATTTATGAAAAAAAAGGACAACAAAGAAAATTAAGTTTAGGATCTTTTTAAGAGGAAAACTGGAAATTTCCATCAAGAAAACCCCAAAAAGAAGAAGCAAAAGGAAGGATTCAACTGCAGCTACCAGCCAGCTTAGAACAGCACGAACTGCCAATAACTGCTGTTTGAACTGCTGTGAGCACTGCTGTTTGACAGAAGACTGGACCACAAATAAGCTAAGCTAAGCTAACACAGAGATCAAAAATGATTCAATGCTGTGAGATAGTCTAACCAAAGCACATCACGTCTGTTAAAGCTAAAAAGAAATAAAATAAATAATAATAAAACATAAGCTTTCAAACTAGAAGCACTTAAGGAACGTCCTGAGACAGTGAAGACTGAAGAGTGAAGACTAATCTGCTCTTCTTCACCAACAAACCAACCGCTTGGCACATCACTGTGACTGAAGCCTTCAGGTTCACCAAGAGACATGGAATCAGCAAAGGTAGACCGATCTCTGGATACCAGGATGGAGACAGCAGCAGCTCAGTGCTGACCATCAACACTGACCATAATGGGACAGTCCTGGTCCAAGGATCAGAAAACTGTCTGGATCAGTTTCAATGAAACTTTCACAAGATGAAGGAGGAGGTTGAAAAGAAAGAGACAGGAAACTCAACACCAAGAGGAAGACAACAAGAACCAGACATAGAGCTTCATCACATCCAACACCCCCTAATCTGGACCCTTACTTGAGACCTCACTCAGGAAGACAGTCTGAAGACTATATGAGAGGGTCTGTATGTTCTGGAGAGAGTTCATAGAGAAACCTCCAATAACAGAGTGAAAAAAACAGAACCACACTCTGATCTTTCAGCAAACAAGACCAGATCAGAGAACTGCAGCAGGCTGTGAGAGAACTGGACAAGGACAACCAGTCTCTACGGATGAATGTCCAGAGACTGAAAGAGGAAGTGATAAACAGCCTCGAAACCAGAGACAGACCACAACAGGAGGGCCATCCGGAGCTGGGTGTCATGTCTCCCCTCTGTGCAGCTCTCCCATCATCATCATGCTTAGTGTCATTGACACCTACTCCTCCTCCAGATACACCTGTCTCACCAAAGGGGTCAGAAAGAGACACACCTGTTCCTCCTGAAGACAGGGTGAGCCCAGACCCAGCTCACCCAGACATAAAGAAATCCTGTTACTGTGTGACACTAATGGGAAACACATCAACTCCAACTCCAGTGAAATACTTTTAGATGAGAAATTTAGGATTCTTAATATCAGGACTGACATGGCCATTATTTTAGAGAGTTTCTCCTAAATCTGCAAGTTAGCAGCTACTTTTAGCTTTAAGATGTTTAGTGAATACGGGCCCAGGTGTCGTGTAAGAACATTTGAAGAGTCCACAGAAACTGTCCTAACCATGGCTGCAGAGCAGAGCTGGGCCAGTTCCCTCTGCTGACTCCAATCATTTACCAACCACCTGATGGAGCCTGAGCCCGACTCATACAAACACAGAGCTCATCCAGAAGAGCAACGCTCTCTGAGATAAGATAAGATCTGTTTTTCAAAATAAGAGCCTACAAGTCATAACCAACTCCCAACTACAGAAAACTCTGGTCTGTAAGTCCCTGTTTATACGACAACTCTTCACAGCATTTCACTCGAAAACACAAAAAACACAGAGAAAAAAATCTGCGTTTAAACGGAAACACTGAGGGACTGAAAATGCTGTAGTATTCAAACAAGGCCTGTAGGTGGCGATATAACTGTAGAGTCTTTTGTTAGTCTGCCGCCGAAGAAGAGGCGGGCTGATCATCTGGTGTAAATATTAATGTCTTCTCTGAGAGCAGAAGTGGAGCAACAGATGCACATTTTATTTAAAGGCAGTCAGCAGATTCAGCAGCACAAGCACAACCCGGTAAGTCCACCATTTAACCGTTGTTAAATAAGTTCCCACAACGAAAGTGGAATGAGCACCGCAACGTGACGTCAGCGTTTTCACTAAAAACACCGGCTTTCCATTTGTACAGCAACAGAGGCTGCAGTGATTCAGAAAAATTCCACTCTGGAGGGCTGTGACAGCTTGTCACAGAGTGAGACAGGCTTCAGTTAAAGATGTTTAATAAGGTGTTATTAACGAAAGAAAATAAAACACATCTATACCCATGTTAATATAGATCATCCTTTGTTTGTTGTTGTTGTTTCTTTCGGTTTTGTTTTGTTTTTTTATTTTTGAATTATTTAGTTGTTGTTTATTGTTAGTTGTTGTTTTTTTAAATTTCAATTATACATAAGCTTAGGCGACATGTTTTTTTTTTTTTTTTTTTTTAAAAACAAACAACAAAAAGAACTTCATGCCAATAAAGTTTATTGAATTTGAATTTGAATAGAGAGTGAGTGAGTGAGTGAGTGAGAGAGAGAGAGAGAGAGAGAGAGAGAGAGAGAGAGAGAGAGAGAGAGAGTGCACAGACTTCAGCTTGATTCATGTGTTTGTTCAGTTCATCAGCTTTAATAGTCAAAGAAGTGTTAAAGGATGTTACAGATGAGTGGGGGCACTGTTCTAAAAAAGGCTCTGCGGGTCAGGCAGCCTGAGGGGCATGCAGCGCTGCAGCTCCAGCCCAAATGTTTGCTGCTAATCCTGTTATCATTCAGGGTTAAAGAGGGCTTAGTGGGTGTCAACACAGACAGAGATAGGGAGACACAGTGAGATAAAGGAGGGCTGAGTTCATATCATCTCACTCTTTTTTTCTCTTTCCTTCTGGTTTTAATCACAGATTTAATGAAGGAAACATCTGGAGGATAAAACAAAAGCCCACTGAGAAGATGAGTGAGTCTCTGAATAAACATCCTCACACACCTCTGTTTGAGTCTGAAGCTTTCTATAATGTTTGCACCAGGGATGCCCAAATTCTTTTCAGCAAAGAGCAAAAAATGAACTGGTGATGGAGGGTCATGGGCCGTGGGTTGTGTCAGTGGGAGACATGGAACCTGTACTTGGTTTTTAAAAGCCTCTCAGTATCAGGCTCCAGCTGACTCACTCAGTCAGTGTGTTTACATGCAGTTTCAGAAATCGGGTTATGTAGCCAGTGTGAGATCGGGCTATTAAAGTGCATGTAAACAGCTCAGCTGGGCTGAATATGGACCAAAGGCACTTGAACATTGTTTTACTTCGTAAAAGCTTGTAATGCCCTGATCTCCTCACACAGTTCAAAGAAACGCTGTAAAACTTTCCCCCTGCTCAGCCACTACCAACAGTGACATCATGGATCACATTGTTCAGGCCAAGGGATTTGGCACACGACTGTTCTTGGTGTAAAATCAATGGTATTTTAAAACTGACCCACCAAACTCACGGACTTCGTCTGGCACAAATGCAGTGAGACCTGTTTTCTTACTGACCATAGCTGGGGTCATGTCAGTCATGGTGCCAGATAGGTTTTCCCACTTCAAGCTATTTTTACCCATAACTCGCTGCATTGCTATAAAAACTTCCACGCCTTTTGTTGTCCCTTTCAGTGTCTCAAGGCCCGTTAATTCCTGACACACTTCAAAGTCCTCATTAATGCCTCACATGAAGACTAGCAGCTAGCCTGAGTCCGATATGTCTGTGCTTTATCACACGTGATGGAGAAAGCAGAAAACCAACCTGCTCTCTGGACAGTGGTGCCTGAATGTCTTTGGCCAAATCTTTAATGCAGCGGGTGACTGTGTTCCTTGACAAGCTAATCTGAGAAATAGCCCACGTCTGATTAGGGCACACAGTGTCAGGAAGTAAAAAGAGCAGAAAGGAAAGCCACTATATATGGTTCTATATTATCTTTTGGAGAACATGTGTATTTACAAGAGGGCAGGGAGGAAAATACAGTATTCAGGATCCTCTTCATCCTCGGATGTCTGTCAACCTGTTGAAGGAACGGGTTCAGTAGCATGTTGCACCTGTTGATGAGGTGGTGGCGCTGAAAATGATCTTGAATAGCAGTGGTGATACATTAAGGCAGAAGAGCCTGATGCATAGGAAAAGGTTTAACAGTAATACTGCAGATATCAATTCAGTGATTACTGAGGTGATTAAAGATTTAAATTCATGATTGTTTTAATGTTTGTCAAAGCATGCAGACAGAGGACTCTTTGCCTCAGTTCTAAGTTGATTCTTCTTTGGTGCTCGCAGGCCATCAAGAGCCTTGGTAAACCAGCCATCTGGATTATTATTATTATTATTATTATTATTATTATTATTATTATTATTATTATTATTATTATTATTATTATTATTATTATTATTATTCACCACTGTACAGATGCCACCTTTTCAGCCAATAAAAACATTGAGCAGAATAGTATAGAATAGAATAGAATAGAATAGAATAGAATAGCATAGAATAGAATAGAATAAACCTGATTAATCCCTGAGATGAAATTCAGTATTATATCATAATACATGATAAGATCATCATGTATTCTTAAATTCTCTTTTTGTTCTTCAGATAGACACTTTATCTGACTGATTTAAAGACATGTTATTGGCCCATAATTCTCTGTAGTTATTTTGAATTAATATGAGCTACTGTAGTTTTCTTCTTCTTGACTGAAATTTAAATTATTATACCTTAGAAATTCAGGATCTGTCTGTCATAATCCTAATCTCTGTTTATTCTCCAGATCTGATGGTATTGTGCACGTTCCATTTATCTTCTCTAGGCTGTAGAGTGTGTGTGTGTGTGTGTGTGTGTGTGTGTGTGTGTGTGTGTGTGTGTGTGTGTGTGTGTGTGTATCAGACACACTGTTCTCCAAAGGACAAGTTGGTCTCACTGTTCATTATCATCTTTCTAACATTCCTGATTTTTTCAAGCTTGAGCCTGAGTGTGTGACAGCAGTGAGAACGTATTATAAACTTAAGATAATACTATCACCTCCTGTGAAGCATGCCTCCTCCCTCCCCTCATCCCTGTGAGCCCACAACCTACTATCAAGACCCCACATCTCTGGTGTCCCTGATTTCTTATGACCTCTCTCGCCTGCACAGACCTAGATTTGCATAGCACCTGGACTGCAACCTTAAGTGAATGTCCCTGCCTGTTTGTCCTGCTCCCTGTTTGTCTTGTCCTTTCTGTCACTATATTCCCCTTAACTCACACTATGGTGTAACACAGCCCTCCCCTTCAGCTCACATCAGGGTTTAAATAAAGTTTGATTTGATGGAGTAGCCTACAGGGAGGGCCGGTGGTGGTCACTAGTAGCAGTGAATCATATACATGTATGTGCATGTATGTGCATGTATGTGCATGTGTGTGCATGTATGTGCATGTGTGTGCATGTATGTGCATGTATGTGCGCGTATGTGCATGTATGTGCATGTATGTGCATGTATGTGCATGTATGTGCATGTATGTGCATGTATGTGCGTCTTCACAGCTGTCACTGCTAGAATAAAAAAAAAAAATCAATGCATATGTCTTTTAAACGCTGTCACCAGACACAGTGCTCAGCTAAAAAGATAATGCAGACAAGGGAAAAAAAAAAAAAAAAAAAAAAGATAATACTATCAATAGACAATAAAATCTATTCCCCCTTTTAGAATAACAATTTCATTATTTAAACCTATATATGAATGAAATGTTTATTCAATTCTCTTGGGTAATTGGATTGTGGCGACAATAAGTTATGATCATTGAGATATTTTGACAATTGGTGAAAAATTAGTTTTCCTATTTTTTTTGCTGTGCTATTATAAATTGAGATAGCTCTATAATTATTGATGTCTGTAGGGTCACCCCTCACAGAAACTCTGGCAGGTTGAGGTTCACTGGTTAAAAGAGACTAAATAAATAAATCAGACAAAATGATAAAATATGAAAGGCAAGTTTTTCTTAAAAACAGAATTTATTTGACAGACAGACCTTGTAATAATTTTCCTTAGCATTTCTAGTCGTTTAATTTTAGTCTCGTTTTTCAACTCTTTATAAGCATTCAAGTCAGAAGAATCATTTGTTGCAGGGTATTTTCCATGCCTTATCTCTTTGTTTCAATAAATATGTAAGATCTTATTTTTCCCAAGGTGAATGTCACCCTTGATAACAATTGTTGTCCATGGAACTTGTTTACTAATCATTCCAACAAATTCAGTATAAAAGCAATTCCAGGTCTCTTAAGCAGTTATTGGTTGAAAATGTTCCCAGCTCATAGTTAAGATATCTTGAATACAGAGTTCAGAATCAATATTATTAGTTTTCCCTTACTTTGATGAATTTGAAGAACTCAGATGGGTTCATTTTTAAGTTAGTTTCAATTTATTTGATTTGTAATTTCTATTTCTTTATTTTATTTTTTGGGGGGTCAGTTGGTTAGAAATCACTTCAAATGTTTTAAATTTCCTATTTACAGTGTAGCAGACTGCCACAATCATATTCATAGCAACTTTTTGTGCAATATCAGAATTGTTTTATGAGACAAATTGGTTACACCGATTTACATTATTCAATTTTACCAACTGACCACATAATTCACCCACTTTCCTAAATTTTGAGTTCCCACCTTAGAAGAGGAATATGATCAGTATACCAATTGTAACCATAAATGCAGTAGTGGCTCTAAGGCCACAGCCTAGTCTTATTTCAGTCTACAGCCAGCTGCTTTTTCAAATTCAGAAGTTTTTGTCACCTTCAGAGTCAGTCAGTTCCATGTCTCCCAGGTCAATCTTGACACGGTCAAGCTTTGTTTTAGTCAGGTCAGTTGATTTTGTGATCATTCAGTGAGCTCCCCCTTTTGATAAAGGATGAAACCTGTTTTTTTTCATCAACGTCAAGTGAGCATACAGAGGTAGAAGGGATGTTTTAGTTCTGTCAGTAGGTGGTTCTTCATTTTGTTCGATTAGCCCCGCCCTTTATCTCTTTAAGTTGTGCTCTTGTCCGTTGAGTCTGTAGGTTACTGAGTTCAGACATTGTTAATAAATTTAATGACCACTTTGTGGATGTCTGCACATCATTGGCTACAAAGATAATGGTTTCTGATGACAAAAAAATGAATTAATCAATTTATCAAAGTCTTATATCTGATAATAGTGCATACTGTATATATAGTCATTTAATATATAATCATTTAATGAGACATCTCTCATTTCTCAATTCTACCTACAAAACAAAACAGAATTCCCCAGAATGTGCACAGCCAACCCCCCCCCCCCCCCACCCCCCCCACACACTCACACACACACAGAAACAAACACACACACACACACACACACACACACACACACACACACACACACACACACACACACACACACACACACACACACACACATTTTAGTCTCTTTCAACCGGAAAGCCTAATCTACCACTCAATGGGAGTCTCTTTATTACTCTACTGGTGTGCCTGGAAAAAAGAAAAGTTCTACAGCCTATGCCGGAGCACTTACATTTGTCTGTCTGGAAGCTGGTCTGCTTTCATATTAGGCATTCTGCCATGAAATCAGCTTCAGTAAAAGAGTACTCGTGTTCCCAAATATTTTTAAACTTTCTCTTATCATTGTGCCACTGCCTCACACTCTCCATCTCAGACATGACCCCAGCATCCTCTCACTCTCTGGTCATGGGCTTCCAGATCGGAACTGACGGGAGCTTAGTGTGCCCCCCTACGCCTAATGTAACGCAATGTTAATTTGTGGTCAGGGGAGGAAATGCAGCGATAAAAAACATTGTGAAAGTCATTCTGACTGCTGGCAGTGAGAAAATAATAATAATAATAATAATAATAATAATAATAATAATAATAATAAAAATAATAATAATAAACCTCTAGTGGATTCTTCATGAACAGCATCTTTTAGCACTTCCCCATAGGCTTCATTTTTCTCTACCGGATGTTGCCTCTTGGTTTTGAACCAGACTGTAAACATGTTTATTTCTGCTGTAAAGATCAGCCTTTTTAAATGGCTGTGTATGTGGTTTCTGCGCACAGCCTCTAGTGGACACTCAGGGAACTGCAGTCTGCAACATTTCCGCTGAGACATTTTTTTTCCCTTCCTCTTTTAAAAGCATGTTTATAAACTCCAAAGTCATTGGACCATTGAAAGTCGTTACGGATCATCTTGTAAGAATTAGTTAGTTAATTAGTTTTTGTTTATATATTCATCTCACATATTTTACCCTGGCTCAGGACGGACGGAGACCGAGCAGCTACATGTTCAGGGAGTAAATGAAGGGAAATAAATTAAAAGAAGATGGTTTGTGTGAGCAGAATTTTAAAATGTTTACCTAAAGATAAAAAGTGATTTCAAGGGTTTAATAATCAAACTGAGTTATCAACATTCTATGGATACTTTCCAAACACTGGATGACAGTCATGGTTTTCAAAAGCCAGCTGGGCAAAGAGAAGAACTGGGTTTTCCTGACGCTTGTGTCTGCAAACATGGTGAGGAACGCGACCGACATGTTTATGAAAACAGAAAGGTGCAGGAGCTGTGGGACAGTGTGTGTTGGTGTACCTGCATCTCCAGGGTTCTGACCCGGTGCTGGTGGTTCCTCAGCTCCTCCTGCAGCTCAGACATGGTCTCCCTCAGCTCTTCCAGCTGATCCTTCCTGTTGTGGTTTTCATGGATCCAGAAGGAGATGTCGTCCGTGCAGCGGAACATGTCTGGGCAGAGTTTCTGGGATGTTCCCACTGTAACAGGAGGCAGCATGGCTGTGAGCCGACACTGACCACTGGAGGTCAGCTGGCTGCTAAACTCTCCACAGTGTTCAGATAGACTCTGGTTCGCCTTCCCTCTGACACCAGGACCAGGAGCCTCAGGGTGCAGGTTGTAGTGGGTGTCCAGGAGGGAGGATGGAGGGTGCCAGTCAGCATCCTCGTAGTTGTCCTGGTTGATGTCAGGTAGATCCCAGTTAGAGGCAATGTTTGCAGTGAGAACTTCTCTGCTAGAACGATTCTTCACGCTCAGTGCTCCTGATTTAGAGTCCGTGAAAGTGTTTGGATGGACATCGTCATCAGGCTGAACATCTGAGAGTTCATCTGAGGAAGCAAAGTCAGCACAGACCAACTGAAACCACCACCAGCTCAGGAAGGAACAAGCTAGGATGACCAACGTCCACTTCATCCTGTATGTTCACTCACTCAGCCTCCCTGAGTCATGAAACCTCTCTTCAAGTGCCGTCACTTAAACACAGAGAAATCCAACTCTGTTTCATCTCCGACAGGTGTTTGTCCAGTGACAGGAGGGATCGGTTTGGAGGTCACTTCAAACTCTGCAGACATCCTGCAGAGGAAACAAAAACATAAATTTTATAGAAAACAAAGAGCCAGGAAGAAAACAATCAGAAAGAGCCAGGAATATTAAATGTTGGTGTGTTAAAGAAGAAAAAACAGTCTTCTTAATCCATCAGAGGAACAAAATCTGACAACCAAACTTGTCAGAGGGCATCAAGTTTTCCTTGAAGAATTTCAATTGACATCTTAAAAACCTCAGAGAAACAGAGCACAGAGAGCTGACCAACACTCTGGATTCAAAAACACAGTCATGAGCAGATTCCTCCACTGTTGATGCTGACATACCTGGAGCCAGTTTGGGCGATCTCTCAGTATTAACATCTTTAAGCATCTTTAGACTCACCCTAAAGGAAGCTTCCCCAACAGTTCGAATAAGTGTTCCCAGCAGTAAAGAGTTATGGGTCTCAGCTCATCCAAACACAGATTTCTCTCTCTCTCTCTCTCTCTCTCTCTCTCTCTCTCTCTCTCTCTCTCTCTCTCTCAGACCTGTTCCCTGGTCTTTCCTGGCCTCTCAGCTCTGAATCCAGCTCAGTGGAAAAGTCTGAAAACAGCCAGGAGACTGTCTGTGTGTGGGTGTGTGTGTGCTCAGCACCGGGTATGACATCTTATCCTGATAATCCTCTGAGAGGATTGGCATCCACTGGCTGGAAGGTAATAGATTACATATAATGGGATCAGAGGAAAGTCACTATAAGTAACAGTGAGTGATGCAACACTGACAAGCAGGAAAAGGAAAGACTCTGAGGCTAGGCCAGGCCGGGCCAGGTGAGGAAGTGAGGAGGAGAGGAGGAGACCGGTCCAGGTTTCCTCTGTGAGATCAGGTCAAATCTATGTCCCCTCAAGCAGGTTTCCACACTGAAGTCTTTTCAACGTATGGGGGAATCTCCAGAATGCAAAGAGAAACCAGGTCACAGTCTTAAGCTGGCGTCTCTCCTGAAGAGGAGCTGCAGGTGTGCTCAAGCTCCCGACGCCACTGAAGACTGGCTGAGAAAGAGACCTGGGGCCATCATGTACTGAGACTTGCGTGGATTTCCTACTAAAACATGGCATACGCTCAAATCCAAAAAATGTCATATGCACAAAAATATTCAGATGTATGAATCTGTGTGCACACATGAATCCATGCACTTCTCCTTTCCATCCATCCATCCATCCATCCATCTTCTACTGGGTCTGGGTCACAGAGGCAGCAATGTCATCGGCGAAGACCAGAGGCCCCTATCCCCGGCCACTGGAGAGATATAATCTCTCACTGCTGACAATACGAACCAAACTCTCACTCCGGAAATACAGAGATCGAACAGCCCGTAGCAAAGGGCCATCGACTCCATATTCCCAGAGCAGCCCCCACAGGATACCTCGGGGGACATAGTTAAAAGCCTTCTCCAGATCCACAAAGCACATGTGGACTGGTTGGGCAAACTCCCATGCCCTCTCTAGCACCCTTGCAAGGGTATAGAGCTGGTTCAGTGTTCCACAACCAGGACGAAACTGGTCTGAGAAGTGTGATCCCCCTGGAGCACACCTTGGGGGCCACCACCCCAGTCTGCCACTCCAGAGGTACTGTCCCCGATGTCCATGCAATGTTGCAGAGACGTGTCAGCCAGGACTGCCCTACAACATCCGGGGCCTTGAGGAACTCAGGACGGATCTCGTCCACCCCGGGGCCTTGCCGCTGCGGAGTTGTTTGACTGCCTCAGCAACCTCAGCCCCAGTGATGGGCGGGCCCCGCTCCAAGTCCTCTGGCTCTGCTTCCTCCACGGAATGCATGTTGGTGGAATTGAGGAGATCCTCAAAGTATTCCTTCCACTGCCTGACTACACTCTCAGTTGAGGTCAGCAGCACTCCATCCTCACTGTAAACAGTGCAGACAAAGGGCTGCTTTCCCCTTCTGAGTCGTCAGACGGTTTGCCAGAATTTCTTCGAGGCTGACTGGTAGTCTAATTCCATGGCCTCACCGAACTTCTCCCATGCCCGAGTTTTTGCCTCAGTGACTGCCAGAGCTGCAGAGCGTTTGGCCTGCCAGTACCTGTCAGCCGCTTCCAAAGTTCCACAGGCCAGCCATGCCCTGTAGGACCCCTTCTTCAGCTAGATGGCACCCTTCAGCTCTGGTGTCCACCAGCAGGTTCGGAGATTGCCACCACGAAAAGCACCAGCCACCTTGCACCCACAACTCTGGAACAGCCGCTTCAGTGATGGCACTGCTGAACATGGTCCATTCAGATTCCATGTCCCCGGCCACCCCCGGAACACAGTCAAAGCTCTTCCAAATGTGGGAGTTGAAGACCATTCTGACAGTGTCCTCAACTAGACGTTCCCAGCAAACCAGCATCCTTCCCCGCCATCTGATCCAACTCACCACCAGGTGGTGATCAGTTGACAGCTCAGCTCCTCTCTTCACCCGAGTGTCCAGAACATACGGCCGCACATCAGCCGATACAACCACAAAGTCTATCATAGATCTGCGACCTAGGGTGTCCTGGCGCCAAGTGCACTTATGGACACCCTTATGCTCGAACATGGTGTTAGTTATTGACAAGCTGTGACTAGCACAGAAGTCCAACAACTGAGCACCACTTGGGTTCAGATCAGGCAGGCCGTTCCTCCCAATCATGCTTCTCCAGGTCATGCTGTCATTGCCCACGTGAGCATTGAAGTCCCCCAGTAAGGACAATGGAGTCCCCAGCTGGGGCACTTTCCAGCACCCGTCCCAGGGACTCCAAAAAGAGTGGGTACTCTGAGCTGTTGTTTGGTGCATAAGCACAAACAACAGTCAGGACCCGTTCTCTGACCCGGAGGCGCAGAGAAACAACCCTTTCGTCCACCGGAGAAAACTGCAACACACTGGCAGAGAGCTGTGGAGCTATTAGAAAGCCCACGTCTGCCCTCCGCCTCTCACTCGGAGCAACTCCAGCAAGGAAGAGAGGCCCAACCCCTCTCGAGAAGGCTGGTTCCAGAACCCAAGCTGTGCATTAAGGTGAGCCCGACTATATCTAGCCGGTATCTCTCTACCTCTTGCACCAGCTCAGGTTCCTTCCCCACCAGAGAGATGACTTCCATGTTCCAAAAGCCAGTTTCCGTAACCGAGGATCAGGCCGCCAAGGCCTCCGCCTTTGACTGCTGCCCAATCCACACAGCAGCGGACCTCTACGGCTCCTCTTGCGGGTGGTGGGTCCACAAGAGGATGAACCCATGTCATCCTTTCTGGCTGAGCCCGACCGGGCCCCATGGGTGGAGGCCCAGCCACCAGGCGCTCGCCTGCGGGCCCCAACCCCAGGCCTGGCTGCAGTGACCCTCCAGCCAGGGTGAATTGATTCTGGTTGGTGCTCATCATTAGGGATCTGACCAGGCTTTGTCTGGCCTCTCACCTAGGACCAGTTTGCCTTGGGAGACCCTACCAGGGGCAGTTGCCCCCGACAACAGCTCCTAGGATCATTGAGGCACTCAAACCCCTCCACCACGTGGTGGCCACGGAGGGGCACTTTTCCTTTGTATATCCCAATCAACGTGGAATTGAGAGCACATGTTGGAGTACCCAACTCTTCCCTGTCCATGCCCTCATTTAAAAACGCAAATCATATTTAAATGAGCCCTGCACCTGAGATTCCCTCTCTGCACGATCAGAAAATTTTAAAAGAATAAATTTTTACGGGCAAAAAAACCCCCCAAAAAAATACAAATAAAAAGAAAAAAAAGAGATTCATGGAAAGCAAATTTAAGGCTTTACTCGCTGTCTGCATATAAGGTACAAAGATACAAAGAACTGTGTTTAAAGATAAAGCTGTCGAGAGGTTTTACTCTGATCAGCTGGATCTTCTCGCTCTGGAGCGCGTCTGCCAGACTCGCCTGGAAAAATATGGATTTTCTGTTTTTGAACTGTAACTCAGGGTGTGACCTTTAACTTTTCTGTTTTTAGCCGGCAAATTTCTTGTTTGACTGATCGGCGGCGGAGAATTGGATTATTTCGGGTTTTTTCTTCTTTCTGGGACTGAAGGTTATTGGACATGAGATCAACAGAGTGCGGTCGGGCAGTGGACTCAAACCAAATGGGGACATTTAAAGGATGAAAAAGACTGTCGGACATTTAGGGTGAAAGCATCTACCTTCTACCGTTTGGAAATATTTTTTTGTTAATTTTGGGCCGATCGATGTTTAAGTTAACTGTGTAGCTTGTTGGCACTTACATTTTGTTTGTTGCAATGAGCTGAATGTTTTGTTGAGCCAGTTTCCTCATGTTCCTCTGAAGCCTGTCTCACACGCTCTCTTTGTATTGAAGCATTTACAGTGTCTTCTATGTGGTGTTATGTTTATCATAACTAACGTATCACTCCGCAGGCAGACGTAAAAGTAGTTCCGGTTACACTGAGAGGGAGCAGTTACTGATTTTCTAGCATAAGTTAATGTATGCAGTTGTGTATGTTCCTGAACCATATCTACAGTAAAACTGACAGTGAATTAAGCTCATCGTAGTCGTCATTGTGAACCTAACACAACATGGTGTCAGAAGTGGAGCTACTTTGAGCTGCTAACCGGAGAGACGTCGGGAGCGGGCGACGCTAGCAGATAGGCT
The DNA here is from genome assembly GCA_030710495.1 of Labroides dimidiatus. NCBI lineage: Eukaryota > Metazoa > Chordata > Actinopteri > Labriformes > Labridae > Labroides > Labroides dimidiatus. The sequence continues at coordinate 1,964,727 of CM061155.1, forward strand.
AACTATGGAGGCGAACGAGGGAGCAGTGGCACCCCGACCGGGCACTCCAGCCCCTCCGACGGCTAACTTTACCATCAAACCTCCAGAACCTTTTGACTTCTCGAAGCCGCAGGAGTGGGAGAAGTGGATTAGGAGATTTGAACGCTTCAGACTGGCAAGTAATTTGAATACTTCTTCCGAAGCCAACCAGGTGAATACGCTTGTTTACTGCATGGGAGACGAGGCTGACGACGTGCTAAGAGGACTGGACCTAACGAGAGAGCAGCAGCAGCAGTATGATGCAGTAAAGAAGGGATTTGACACTTATTTTGTCCCGAAGAAAAACGTTATCTATGAACGGGCCAAATTCAACAAGAGAGTTCAGCAGCCGACTGAAACTGTGGATGCTTTCATCACAGCACTGTACGCGCTGGCGGAGAACTGTGAGTATGGTGCCCTTCACGATGAACTTTTGAGGGACAGACTAGTGGTTGGCCTTAAAGATTCATCATTGTCAGAGAGAATGCAGCTTGATAAAGACCTCACTCTCACAAAAGCTATTGCTATGGCTAGACAGTCAGAAGAAATCAAACGACAACAGACAGATTTAAGAAGTGATATGGTCAACAGTAAGACGGCCGTGGATGCTATGCATTTCAAAAGAGGGAAATCGCAAAATAAACCTAAAAGACTTACCCAAGTGCAGCCAAAACCAAAGAACAGCAAGGGAGATCACAAATCGTGCCCAAAATGTGGTAAATCACCTTTCCATCCAGCTTTTAATTGCCCAGCTAAGAGCGCAGACTGCCACAATTGTGGAAAACGTGGACATTACGGAAAAGTATGCAGGTCAACGGGTGCTGTAAACGAGGTGTCAGAGGACACAGATGGACTGTTTCTAGGGGTAATGGCTGCAGGAGATGACCCATGGATGGCTGACATCGACATAAGAGACTCTAAAGTAACCTTTAAAATAGATACAGGGGCAGATGTCACTGCAATTCCTGAGCGGCTGTACAAGAGACTTATCCACAGAGATGACAAGCTTGAGGAAGCTAAGAAACCACTCTATGGTCCGGGTGGTACGGAACTAACAGTTCTGGGGTCTGCCACAGTAACTCTGAGATACCGTGACAGGAGCACCACGGAGAAGATCTTTGTAGTGAGAGATCTGCAGGTGGCACTCTTGAGCAGACCAGCTTCAGTGAGACTTAATCTAGTGGCCAGAGTTGATTCTATAGACCTAGAGACTGTGAAAAAGAGTTATCCTAAACTCTGTGGTGGGCTTGGGCTGGTTCAGAAACCCTATACCATTAAGTTGAAGCCTGATGCAGTGCCATTTTCTCTCAAAGTTCCACGTCGAGTCCCGCTGCCACTTTTGGGGAAAGTGAAGAGGGAGTTAGAGAGAATGGAGGATTTAGGGGTCATAAGCAGAGTGGAGGAGCCTACGGACTGGTGTTGTGGAATGGTTGTAGCCCCGAAAAAGAACAAAGAGGAAGTTCGCATCTGCGTGGATATGACACCCCTAAATGAGTCAGTGTGCAGAGAAAAGTTCATTCTGCCTTCTGTTGACCAAACTCTAGGCATGCTCACAGGAGCACGCTATTTCACTAAATTGGATGCAAACATGGGATTCTGGCAGATTCCTCTGTCAAAAGAATCGTCTCTCTACACCACCTTCATCACGCCATTTGGGCGCTACCACTTTAACAGGTTGCCTTTTGGTATCTCCTCCGCGCCTGAACACTTCCAGAACAGGATGGTTACTGAGGTGACAGCGGACCTTGAAGGTGTCGTGTGCCATATGGATGATATCCTCATCTGGGGAGCTACAAAGGAACAGCATGATGCGAGAGTGCATACCGTCCTGGAGCGAGCTGAAAAAGCAGGTGTCACACTCAACATGTCCAAATGTGAGTTTGGGAAAACAGAGGTGAAGTTTCTTGGCTATATCATCTCAGCTGATGGCATGAAGCCAGATCCAGACAAAACAAGAGCTGTGCAAGAAATGAAGGAGCCAACAAATGTAAGTGAGCTCAGAAGTTTCTTAGGCATGGTGAATCAGCTGGGGAAGTTTATCCCGAACCTCGCTGAAAAAGACAAACCACTGAGGGACCTGCTGTCTAAAAAGAACTTATGGTACTGGGGACATGAGCAGCAGAGAGCATTTTCAAGTCTGAAACACGAGCTCTCATCTACACCTGTGCTTAAGATGTATGACCCAAACAAACAGCTGAAAATATCAGCAGATGCCTCATCATATGGACTTGGAGCTGTAATGCTGCAAAAGGAGGGAGACATTTGGTCACCGGTTGCCTATGCTTCCAGGTCGCTGACAAACACAGAGCAACGCTATGCACAGCTGGAAAAAGAAGCACTAGCACTTACCTGGGCCTGTGAGAGGTTTAGTGATTTCATCCTTGGTCTACATTTTGAACTGGAAACAGACCATAAGCCTCTTGTGAGCCTACTGGGTGGCCAGGCTCTTGACTGTCTGCCACCTCGCATTCAAAGGTTCAGGATGCGGCTGATGAGGTATTCATACACCATCTTTCACACGCCAGGGAAAAACCTCCCAACTGCAGACACACTCTCTCGTTCCCCACTAAAAGGTGGTACTTCATGTATAGATTTGGGCCTGATGGAGGATACTGATATTTATGTTGAGACTGTGCTTGATAACCTCCCAGCAAGTGACAGGTACCTGATGGAGCTTCGTGAGCAGCTGTGCGCCGACAGTGTGTGCGCAAAAGTCATGGAGTACTGCAGAGATAGATGGCCAGACAGGAACCATCTCCAGGGGCCAGTAAAGAACTATTGGACTGAGAGGGCAGTTCTGACTGTTCATGATGGACTTCTTCTGCATGGCACAAGGTTAGTTATACCTGCAAACATGAGAAATGAGGTGCTAGAGAAGATCCATGAAGGCCACCAGGGGGTGGTAAAGTGCAGAGAGCGTGCAAAACAGGCAGTGTGGTGGCCAGGTCTGAGCAGCCAAATAAATGAGTTGGTCTTGAAACGTAGGGACTGTATAAAAGAGAGAACAAATACAAGAGAACCACTGATGACAACTCAACATCCAGACAGACCGTGGCAGAAATTAGGTGCAGATCTATTCACACTTAAAGACAGAACCTACTTGCTCGTAGTTGATTATTTTTCTCGGTTTGTTGAGCTTGCACAGCTAAGCCCCACAAGGTCCGCTGATGTAATTGTTCATCTGAAGTCAATATTTGCACGGCATGGCATTCCAGAGATGTTCATAAGTGACAATGGACCACAATTCTCTGGGCAGGCCATGAAAGATTTTGCAGTTGATTATGGATTTGAACATATCACCAGCAGCCCTAAATATCCCCAGAGCAACGGAGAGGCCGAGCGTGCTGTTCAGACAGTGAAAAACTTGCTAAAAAAGAACAGAGACCCTTATCGTGCCTTACTGGCTTACAGAGCTACGCCCCTGAGCAACGGCTACAGTCCCGCTCAACTGCTCATGGGACGTCGCCTTCGCACCACGGTGCCTACCCTTCCGGAAATGTTGCTGCCTGCTCTCCCTGCTGTTCAACCTCTGAGAGAGAGAGAGGAGGAGAGAAGATTAAAGGACAAACAATGGTTTGACAGAAGACATAGAGCAAAGGATCTTACAAAGCTGTCATCTGGAGATCAGGTTTGGATTAAAGATGTAAAAGCACAAGGAACAGTGACGTCCGCCGACCACAGCCCACGGTCTTATTTGATCAGAGGACCTCAAGGGATGCTGAGGAGAAACCGTCACCATCTAGTGCTCATTCCACCACAAGATGAGCAGAGAGAGAGCCAAACCAATCACACTCCAGATGTGGAGATCACAGCTGATTCAAGTTCTTCTGAGACACCCTCACCAGCTGCAAAGACACTCTCACCTGCTGTAAAGACTCAGAACACACCTGGGATCATACGAACAAAATCTGGTAGAGAAGTGATAAAACCAAAGAGACTTAACTTGTAAAAAAGAAAAAAAAAATAGTATGGGTGCAGTGTTTGTGTTTGGATAGATAAGTCTACTGTTAAAGTAACCTTTGTGTTTAGACCATAGTAATTTAGGAAAAGTGGTAATGTTATTATCAGGAGAATGTTGGAAAATAAGAGAAGTTTAAAGTCAAGTTGTAACGTGTATTTTGAGTTAATTTTAAATTGAAGAACCAGCTAAAGATTACTTTAAACTTCTAACAGTAAGGAGGATGTGGTGTTATGTTTATCATAACTAACGTATCACTCCGCAGGCAGACGTAAAAGTAGTTCCGGTTACACTGAGAGGGAGCAGTTACTGATTTTCTAGCATAAGTTAATGTATGCAGTTGTGTATGTTCCTGAACCATATCTACAGTAAAACTGACAGTGAATTAAGCTCATCGTAGTCGTCATTGTGAACCTAACACAACATTCTAATGCTGCTAAAGCAGGCATGGTTTAAAACTTTTTGTTTGTTTATTTTCAACACTTGTTGCATGCTTTTGTATCCCCTCATGTGGGTGTTTTAATGTTCATCAGTGTTAATTGTTCATGTGTCTCTGATGTGAACATCACTCAGTCTGAGGACTATGCTGTTACAATTTATTTATTATAACACTTTCCCAGCATCCCCTCTAGATGTCAACAAGGGAACAAAAGCTGTCGAAACGTGTACGCCAGCCATGAAGTTGGCGCGAGACACCGCAAGTTTCCATGATCATTTCACTCTTGATATATCTTAACTTTGCTGTGAATAACAGCGTAAACCACGTTTTAGTGCGTACGCACTCTTTGTACATGAGGCCCCTGGTCCACTTCAGGAGATGCTCTCATCAGGAGAAGTCCTCTCTTTAGGAGGTGCTCCTGTCAGAAGACAACCCCATAAGGAGATGTCCCTTTCAGGAAACACCCTCTTCACAAGAGATGTCCTCTTCAAGAGACGTCCTCTTTAATGGAGTTATCCTCTTCGATTTTCTTCTAGCTCAAAGGAAACACTCCTCTGTGCGTGTATGTGTGTGCGTGTCTGCTGTCCATGGTCTTAGTTTGAGGACACAGACAGGAAGTTGTAGAACAGACTCGTTCACTGCAGATGGATTTTTCTGCAGAACTTCTTTTTTCTGCTCTCATGACGTCATCACTTTGACTTGTGTTTGAGCGTGCCATTACTGCTTCAACTTCTGGATGCACAGATAAGATGTGTGTGTGTGTGTGTGTGTGTGTGTGTGTGTGTGTGTAATGGACTGATGCAGGCTCAAGGCTGTGGGAACTCTCTAATGGGTTTATATTTACTCTCTGACTCACTTTGTTCCATTAGAAGACAAACTGAAAGAACTTTCCTCTGATCAAACAGACGGCGGATTCTTCCTCTAATGGGTTTGAACATGGTGCTCTGAAGCATCATTCCATCATCTTTAAGTCCTGACTCTCTGTAGTCTGAGTTTTAGTTTGATCTGAATCAACAAACATGTCAAATCAGCAGTCAGAGGGAAAACATCCTGAAGGAACTGAGTTTACAGATTAATATGAGCGCAAACTAAACAGAAAAAGGATTCAAAGTTCAGTGTGTAGAAATACTACAGTAGACTGAAATGCTCCCTTACTCACTCCTCCTGTGGGTGAAGCTACGGTGGCCTTTAAGGACAAGAAGGTCCTGTGTTGTAGGATAAAAATGATCTTCTGTTAGTTGAGTTTTCATCATCAGAGACGTTGATCAGTAGAATGACCACTTTTGTCTTCTCTGTCCTCTAACCGCTGCTTTTTCTACAGCGCTCTCTGAAGATAAACACGTTCAGTTTGTTATTAGTTCATCTGTTCTGTGTTTGGGAGAAAAAAATCTTTGAATGAGTTTCATTTCAACCACAATATTTTATTTTCTTTAAACTCCAGAGTCACAAAAGCTGCACACGTCCCCTCAGCAGCAGAGCTAAATCATGACGAGCAGACTTTAGTGGATGTTTGAAGGGTTGAAGCTCTCTCAGATCACCGTTAGTCACGCAGAGCACTCAGACAAAAAACAGATCCTGCAGCAAGGAGGTGTGTGTACCTCACGATCAGGTTCAGGTTACTTTGTTTGTACCTGTGTGTTTGTTCTGCAGCGAGACGATGACGTATACAAAACGCCATTAACATAAAAACTGCACAAACACTTAGATCTGATGAACTTTTGAAAAACTAAAGCACGATAAAGTAGAACAGCTGCACAAATTATCCAAATAAATCATAAAAAAGTGCCCACTGCAGAAAATTGGAAGCTGAGCAAGTTTTTACCTCATATTTTTGGTTGAAAAAAAATGTTTTATCAGGTTGAATACGAGGTAAGAAAAGTGAGTTTGATAGTTTCTAGTATAAAGAAAGGAAAGAAAACCTTGACAAGATTTTTTTTTCATTGTTTGCACCATTAACAGATTTTGTTACTCTTTAGGAACAATTCAGGCATTTTTTTTTTTTCATTTTTGTCGTTAAATATCTTGAAATCTGACATTTTTCTGTTTTTGTCAGGTGAATGTGGCTCAGATTGAGACTAACAGGACATTTTTTATCCGTGTCTGTGTGTGTGTACCTGCAGACTTTGACCCTCAGGTCTGGAACATTTCACCTTACTGTTAATCTCCTGCTGACATTTAACACTCGGCTGCAGCAGCTGGGCTCCATCAGGATTTGCACGCTCTCTGTGGGTGTTTGTCCCCTCTTTATGGTTCAGGTTTTGGGGACTTTGAAGTTCAAAGACAGGTCTGAGGAAGATGTGGGTCATCTGCAGGCTGCTTATGGTCTGTTTGGTTCTCTGATTGTGTGCGTTTAAATAAAAAAAGTCCTTAAATGATGAGATCTTCAATAAAAGCAGAAGCTGTCAGCAGCTGCGTGTGTGCGGCTCTGACTCAGGGAGCTCGTGTTGTTCTGGAGAAAAGCTTCAGCTGAATGAAACTCAAACATTTGGAAAAAAGTTTAAATAAATATCTTAACTCATTATGGAAACGCATTTCCAGCAGTTAATAAAATAAGATGAGATTTTTTTTGCCAATATTACATTATAATAATGAGATAAAAAGTTGAAATTATGATATAGTCGAAAAGATGAAACTTTACTAAAGACAAAGCTTTAGCTTCACTTTGGAGTGAGCTCTAGAGAAATGGACTGTGAGTACACTGGGACTTACTTTAAAGTGGTTATAACACAAATGCAAAGTTTCCTTCCTCTCTTCTTGGCCAGAGCTGCTTCTTCCTTAAAGTCCTTTAAAGGGTGTGTTTGTTCAGCACTATCCCATGCCAGTCTGCTCACAAAGATAATACACTCCTGATCAAAATTTGAAGACCAGTTGAAAAATTGCAAGAATCCACATTTTGCACTGTTGGATCTTCAGGAGGTTCTAGGTAGTGCTTCAAAATGCAAAACGAAAAAATGAGAGTGAGACAAGAAAATATTTTGTAATTTATTGCGAACAACCATTAAAGTGAAATAGGCTCTTCATCAGCTGATCAAAAGTTCAGGACCACAGCCTTTAAAAGCCCAAATCTTCACAAAAATGTGGCTTCAGTGTCATTTTCTGTCAGGTATCCACACTGTCACGACCTCCTGATGGCAACGGAAAAATAGCTTTCTCTTTTTGATCGTGGTCAGATTGTTGAGCTGCATAAGTAAGGCCTCTTGCAGCGTGCCATTGCTGCTGAGGTTGGACGCAGTAAGACAGCCATTTCAAACTTCTTCAAAGATCCTGAGGGTTATGGGCAAAAAAAAGGCAAGTGGTAGACCCAAAAATTTCACCTGCCCTGAGTCCGAGGATACTGACTGACTATCTTACTGCGTTCAACCTCAGCAGCAATGGCACGCTGCAAGAGGCCTTACTTATGCAGCTCAACAATCTGACCGCGATCAAAAAGAGAAAGCTATTTTTCCGTTGCCATCAGGAGGTCGTGACAGTGTGGATACCTGACAGAAAATGACACTGAAGCCACATTTTTGTGAAGATTTGGGCTTTTAAAGGCTGTGGTCCTGAACTTTTGATCAGCTGATGAAGAGCCTATTTCACTTTAATGGTTGTTTGCAATGAATTGCTCACTCAAAATATTTTCTTGTCTTACTCTCATTTTTTCGTTTTGCATTTTGAAGCACTACCTAGAACCTCCTGAAGATCCAACAGTGCAAAATGTGGGTTCTTGCAATTTTTCAACTGGTCTTCAAATTTTAATCAGGTATTTCATTTGTGGTATCACCACTTTAAAGTAAGTCTCAGTGTGCTCACAATCTGTTTCTCTGGTGCCTTTTCTCTTATATCTTGACTTATTAGCTCATAATTATGACTTTATATGGACAAAAAAAGAATCTTTACAAAGCCAAGTTTTATTGTTATTTTTTTCAATTGGCAGGAATGGGCTTCCATATGTCATGGAGCAGGATGTGATTAAAGTTCACTTTCTCTCACCCAAAAACAGAAACAGATTTAAAAAGTCAAACCACTTTCCTTAAGTTTAAGTTATTCACATGAGGTAAAATCATTATGAGGATGATCAATCTGAGCAGATCTCATGTGGAGCTCCTTCATCAGCTTTGTTTTACATATTTCTAAAGGCATAAAGACTGAACATTAGTATGTTAGTGAAAAATGATTATTCTTTAGCAGATATTTGAACTCAACCCCCAAAATATGAGACAAACATGATCTTTGACCTGATGTCTGAGATCTTCAATTTTAAAGAATTATATTTTAAAATCTGGATCTTCTCACAGATTGATATTTATGATGAAGTATTTTAGTTTAACATGTGGTGCTTTAAAGATGATGATGATGATGATGATGATGATGTGTGTGTGGGTGGAAGGGCAGGCCAGTATTTTAATTAATGTCCTCTCTAATGCTGCACAAATACGAGATGTCGGGTAATGACGTCATCTATGTGTGTGTGTGTGTGTGTGTGTGTGTGTGTGTGTGTGTGTGTGTGTGTGTGTGTGTGTGTGCGTCTGTGTGTCCTTGACTAGCAAGATATAAAATGGTCCGGTCGATCATAGGAACAAAAGTGGAGGAGAAAAGCAGAAATCTCCATCCAGCAGAACCGACTGAGCAGAAAAAAGAAGAAGAAGAAGAAGAAGAAGAAGAAGAAGAAGAAGAAGAAGAAGAAGAAGAAGAAGAAGAAGAAGAAGAAGAAGAAAAACTAAAGAGAGAGAGAGAGAGAGAGAGAGAGAGAGAGAGAGAGGGAGTACAGAGGTGAGTGACATATATCTTTTTATTTATTCTTTAACTTGTTTTTATATCGTCCTGTTTTTTTTATTTTAATTGTTTGAAGTAAAAAATGTTGATAAAAATATCTGAGTTATTTTACATAAAGTGAATATAACATAATAATAAAATCAGCTCTCAAACATAAATGATTGATTGATAAACCCATTGTTTCTAAAAAGTATAAAAATGGTCATTATTACAATAAATAAAGGAAACAAAAAGGTAACTGAATGAAATAACTCAAAACATATTATGACTGAATTAATTTAAACCACAACCAAATCTTCAAAAAGTCAGAATAGAAAATAGAAATCACAATAAAACATGAACTTTTACTGTCAGAGAGGCTGGTAAATGTTTTAATGTTATTTTTATTTGAAGATTTGTGTGAATTACAGATTAACTTAATGTGTCCAGAGTGAAGCTGCTCAAAATGTTCGATAAATTAAAAAAATGTGAAAATTAAAGTTTCAAAATTGCTCAAATCTCACACATTCATCAGGGTCTATTTCAGAAAAAAAAAACATATCTTAATACAGGCGTCATGTTTTTTGAGAATCATATGTTTGAAGTTCCTTTCCTGACAGATAACATCTGGTTTTGATCCATTAGCTTTGATTTGTTGTGTTTCCGTCACTCTTGAATGGTTTTGACTGAAGTTTTTTTTTTTTTTATGGCGTTCCACACGGCTCACTACAGACTTTATGATGAAGAATTGTGCTAACGTTACATTTGAACTGTTTTTTAATGATTGCTGGTAAGTTTCAGGTTATTTGAACTTTCTTCTCAGGACCTCAAAGCTGGTTTACTGTTTCAAATAACCAGCTCTGTCATCCTGTAAACATTTAAAGTAAACTCATTAAAACAGTCAAATAGAGTTCACAAAATAAAAGAATGCATGTCTTTTTTATTTGAAAAAAAAAAAAAGAGTATAAGCTGCATTTTTATAAATGTGAAACTATTTCATCCACATACACTCACCGGCCACTTTATTAGGTACACCTTGCTAGTACCAGGTTGGACTACAGAACTGCCTTAATCCTTCATGGCATAGATTCAACAAGGTACTGGACACATTCCTCAGAGAGTTTGGTCCATATTGACATGATAGCATCACGCAGTTGCTGCAGATTTGTCAGCTGCACATCCATGATGTGAATCTCCCGTTCCACCACATCCCAAAGGTGCTCTATTGGATTGAGATCTGGTGACTGTTGAGGCCATTTGAGTACAGTGAACTCATTGTCATGTTCAAGAAACCAGTCTGAGATGATTCCAGCTTTATGACATGGAGCGTTATATGCTGGAAGTAGCCATCAGAAGATGGGTACACTGTGGTCATAAAGGGATGGACATGGTCAGCAACAAGACTCAGGTAGGCTGTGGTGTTGAAACGATACTCAGTTGATACTAAGGGGCCCAAAGTGTGCCAAGAAAATATCCCCCACACCATTACATCACCACAACCAGCCTGAACCATTGATACAAGGCAGGATGGATCCATGCTTTCATGCTGTTGACACCAAATTCTGACCCTACCATCTGAATGTAAGAGCAGAAATCAAGACTCATCAGACCAGGCAACGTTTTTCCAATCTTCTATTGTTCAGTTTTGGTGAGCCTGTGTGAATTGTAGCCTCAGTTTCCTGTTCTTAGCTGACAGGAGTGTCACCTGGTGTGGTCTTCTGCTGCTGTAGCCCATCTGCCTCAAGGTTCGAAGTGTTGTGCGTTCAGAGATGCTCTTCTCCATACCTCAGTTGTAACAAGTGGTTATTTGAGTTACTGTTGCCTTTCTATCAGCTTGAACCAGTCTGGCCATTCTCCTCTGACCTCTGGCATCAACAAGGCATTTTCACCCACTGAACTGCTGCTCACTGGATATTTTCTCTTTTTGCAGACCATTCTCTGTAAACCCTAGAGATGGTTGTGCGTGAAAATCCCATCAGCAGTTTCTGAAATACTCAGACCAGCCTGTCTGGCACCAACAATCATGCTACGTTCAAAGTAACTTAAATCACCTTTCTTCCCCATTCTGATGCTCAGTTTGAACTGCAGCAGATTGTCTTGACCATGTCTACATGACTAAATGCATTGAGTGACTGCCATGTGATTGGCTGATCAGAAAATTTGCATTAACGAGCAGTTGGACAGGTGTGCCTAATGAAGTGGCCAGTGAGTGCAGTTTTTTAGTTTGAGAAACATGATTTTAAATGAATGTTTTAGTTAGGATGGGTGTTTACGTATCAGGACTTTTGTTTTGCAGAGTCTTCATCTTGTGCTGTCTTTGATTGGCCAGCAAAATGTGTCCTGTGTGGTTTTTGGTGTTTTTGGCGATGGTGGGCGTGGCCAGAGGAGCCATCACCAAGTGCACGGAACACTCGAGATGTCAGGACATCGACACTGAAAGGGGCATGATGGTAACATACACACACAGTACACACTTAAACAAGCAGTAGAAAACTCAAGAGGATTAAAGCTTCTCTTCAGGATTCTGTTTCTGTCACCACCTGCTCACTGTACACCACGCTTGAAACAAACATCACCAGACACCAAACATCTGCAGCTGATCGAGCCCGCTACCTTGATTTTCTTCTTCTTTATTTACCTGCAGCTCATGTCGTGCTGGGGCTAACATGCTCATCTTCTCCTGCAGGACTGCCTCCAGCTCTGCCACTCAGACCTCACGGCTGAGACGCCGCTCATCCCAGGCGACGCACACCTCCAACCTCCTCCTCCATCAGACCTGGAATCTCTGCTTCCTCTCCTTCTCTCCTCCTCCTCTCCGCAGGCCAAACGCTCCTACTCCATGGAGCACTTCCGCTGGGGGAAACCTGTTGGAAGGAAGCGCCGCCCCATCAAAGTCTACACCTCCAACGGCGTGGAGGAAGAGTCCTCTGAGGTGTTCCCTGGAGAGATGAGGAGGAGGGAGCTGGCCAGCAAAGTGAAGGCAGAAGAAGAAGAAGAAGAGGAGAAGGAGGAAGAGGAGGAGGAGGAGGAGGTAGGGGAGGAGGAACAGAGCCCGGATGACATCCATGAGAAAAAAGACGGCACCTACAAGATGAAGCACTTCCGCTGGAGCGGCCCGCTGGCCAGCAAACGCTACGGAGGCTTCATGAAGAGCTGGGACGAGCACAGTCAGAGGCCGCTGCTCACGCTCTTCAAAAACGTCATCAACAAAGAAGGACAGCAGCAGGAGTGAGAGGAGAGGAGAGGAGAGGAGAGGAGAAAAGAGGAGAGGAGAGGAGAGGAGAGGAGAGGAGAGGAGAGGAGAGAAGAGGAGAGGAGGGGAGAGGAGGGGAGAGGAGAGGAGAGGAGAGGAGAGGAGAGCAGAGCAGAGAAACAAACACCTTCACCTAAGTACCGCTGTAGGCTCTAACATCCAACATTTCAGAGAAAGCAACAGGAATCGGCATCCAAGAGGCTAAAGGTCAAACTCTTCCTGCTAAACTGACAAAGACACTCTGAGCACAGGAGAGACAAATGAAGGACTGAGAGGTTCCAGATCTGAAGCTGAGATCCAATAACAGACGAGGTGAATTGTAGTCAGAGTTCAAAGTCGACGTCTGAGAGTTTAATTCCAGATACAAAAAGGATCCAAATCCATTGACTTAAGATTCCTCTCAATAAGATTCAGGTTTAGATGATTTCGTGGTTTTAATCTTGTGACAAAAACTTTTTTTTTTCATTTCTGATACAACAAAACACTTTGTGCTCAATTTCTTAAACCATGTGATGGGAGATTTCTGTTCGAAAGAAGCTCCAGAGACTGAAAATCAACTAAATCACAACTCGACTTCTTAACAACATCACTGTGTGAATTTACTCAGAGTCTTTATTCTGTCCCTCTCGGGCCCCCGTAGAATTGTTACATGAGTTATAGCTCATGAAAAGCCTTTTTTCAGCCTGACACACTTTGTTTTTAGCTGCTGACAGGTTTGATCATCACTGAGCTCTCTTTGAGCTGTACTCTCAGAAACAAAGAGGACTTCAACTTTGACTTTTCATGAGGTACAAAAATGTTTGCTCATCGTCACTCTGACAGCTCCATGGATGAAATAATTAACCCTTTCTTTCTTCTGTCTGACCTCCACTCAGTCTGAGAGTCAAAGAGAGAGAGAGAGATAGAGAGAGAGAAACTTGCTTTATACACTGATGACTGTAAATAACTTCACATCATTAAAACAGTTATTTGCAAGCAGATCCTGTCAAACTGTCCTCTTTTTTCAGCACATGGGATTCATTCACAGACATGTTTACATCACACCTTCTCCACGCTGGATGGACGAGTAAGAACAACACAGAGCTTTAAAACAAAGTGCTTCACAGAGAATAAAAATACAAAACATGATGTGAAAATATTCAGAACACATCAGACTGAAACACAAGACATCAAGAGGGGTTAAAGAGAGAGACCAGCCCCCAGGAGGGAGGCAGGGGGCTGCATATCAACAGCAGCCAAAGAGGAGAGGCCAGCATGAGGCTCAGGGTTCAATATCCACACGGTCTGATCAGGAAACACTGCTGCTTTCTGAACATACTGATGACTTCACAGACTTTCTTTGGTGAACTCTGACAGACTTTGAAATAATCAGGTCTGAGTGAAACAGAGACAGTAAAAAGCTTCTCCTGTCGACAATCTTAGTCTAATTTCAGTTAAAAAGCAGGCCTATTAGTCTTTAACAAATTAATTTAGGTCAATAAATTTGGATATTTGAATCAAGGCTGACAGGTTGTATCAAATGTTGCAGTTCATAAAACAACATGCATAATATCAAGGTTCCTTACAGATTGATCACTCACTCATTAAGTTCAGGTTCACTTATTATTTCCTCTCCATAGTGAGTCTATATTTGGTCAGAACCTCGGCTCCAAACCAACTTTTTCATCAAACACTCAAAGTAAAAACTGGATTTAGAATATCAGCAGTTAATATTGATTATTGGAGCTCAAACCTGGTTCACTGAGGTTGGATAAAGAAGACACATTTAATAACACAGCTGCAGACAGAGCTGGTGTTTCAGTGTAAAGTGTGACCCTGTTAACTGGAGACTCTCAGTATGACCATCACTGACATGTTCAGCTGAGAGTCTCCAGTTAGCACGGTCACTCTTTACTCCAAAACACCAGTTGCTCTGTAACACTCTGAACTCCATAGAAGTTGACTCCATGGTGTCGTATCTTTCTGACAACAGACCACAGACAGTTTGAATTTAGTGTTTAAAGAACGAGAACTCGTCTGAATGAATGGAGCTAAACACTGCTTCCTCTGTCCAAACACCTGCTCAGCTTTATGATGATGTAGGTTCTGAAGGGGTCTGTAAACTCAGTGTGTCAATGCATGTTTGTGTGAGACAGATGACACACAAAGAAGGGCAGAAATGTCCTGCATTTTGAGCGTCTAACAGACCACACTAACATTTTCCTCCAGTCTCATCTCGTCTATGAAACCTCACAAACGTCTCGTCATGTTTCAGCAACAAAGAGCCATGTTCAGCTCATCACCGTCTCATTATCGTCATGAAAAAAAGAGGCGTCAATGAAATGATTTCCTCATCGCTGATGAAAACAACACTGTATATTGGGAAGTAATTGGTCAAACTGCATGTAGTTTATATCTTTTTGACCGACCACAATAAATAAATAGTTCCTCTCCTGCCTTTTCAGAGCATTTGAGTGGTTTCTCTCCTGCTTTACATCTCACATCTCTGGCGTTAACTTCACATGGTCTAAGATTTAAACCCTGACTGACGTCCACTCATCCTCCATTCATCACTGTGCTCAGAAAAGAGCTCACTTCTGTCTTTCATCATCTCTGGATCTGAGTTCCCAGCTGCCTCACAGTTATCTTTGTCCATTTCAGATCCAGTTTCAGTTTTCCCCTGAACTGGATCTTCATGCGGCTCCTCTTCTCCCAGATGTGACAGATCCGAATAGCTCGAGGGTTTCTTCCTTGTGTGGAGTAACATGTGTTTATTCATGTTTCCCTTATAGTTAAATCTTTTGCCACACTCAGAGCAGCTGAAGGGTTTCTCTCCCAGGTGAATCACCATGTGTCTGATCAGATGACCCTTCTGGTTAAATCTTTTACTGCATTCAGAGCAGCTGAAGGGTTTCTCTTCTACGTGAAGCATCATGTGTCTGTTTAGATTTCTTTTATAGTTAAAACTTTTCCCACAGTCAGAGCAGCTAAAGGGTTTCTCTCCACTGTGGCTCCTCATGTGTTCGGCCAGATGGCCCTCGTAGATAAACTTTTTTTCACACTGAGAGCAGCTGAAGAGTTTCACGCCGCTGTGAAACGTCATGTGAACCGTCAGACTCGATTTGAGGCAGAAACTCTTCCCACACTCAGAGCAGCTGAATGGTTTCTCCCCTGTGTGAATCCTCAGATGTTCAGTAAGACTTCGTTTATGGGTGCACTTCTTCCCACACTGAGGGCAGATGTAGGGGTTATTTTCAGAGTGGATCCTCATGTGTGTGGTCAGATTACCTTTATGAGTGAATCCTTTTCCACACACCACACAGCTGAAATTATTTTTTTCTGTGTGAGTTCTTACATGTCGGGTCATACTTTCTTTACGAATGAATCTTTTCCCACACTTAGAGCAGCTGAAGGGTTTCTCACCTGTGTGATGTCTGATGTGAACAATCAGATGCTGCTTCTTCTTGAATGTTTTGCTGCACTGAAAGCAGCTGTACACTTCTTTAACAGACTTTGATCTCTTCTCTCTGATAACTTCTACAGAGTTTAACCCTAGAGGCTGCCCTGTGGTCTCTTTACGGCCATCACTCCCATCAGTCTCAGCTCCTGAAGAGACACCATTGATGTCCTCAGCCTCATCTTCAGATGACACTTCAATCTTCACTGTGATTTCTGGTTGTAATTGCATCCCTGGGCTGAAGTTCCTCTCTGGTTCTGAGACTCCACAGTCCTCTCCACCAGCTTCTGTTCTTCCCCTTCTAGTTTTCTCAGGTTCTAGTTGTTGAAGCTCTTCGTCACGAGAAACTTCACACTTATGAATCTTTAACTGAGAATGCCAGGGGAACCTTTGGTCACACAGAGAGCAGCTGTAGGGTTTCTCTCCCGTATGCAGTGTCATGTGTCGAGTCAGATTTCTTTTATGATTAAATCTCTTACCACACTCAGAGCAACTGAAGGGTTTCTCTCCTGTGTGGATGAGCATGTGTGTGGACAGATGTCCTTTCTGGTTAAATCTTTTCCCACACTGAGAGCAGCTGTATGGTTTTTCTTTCATGTGAATTGTCATATGTCTGGTCAAGTACCGTCTGTAGTTGAAGCTTTTGTCACACTTAGAGCAGCTAAAGGGTTTCTCTCCTGTGTGAATCCTCATGTGTTCTGTTAGATTACCTTCGCAGATAAATCTTTTACCACACTCGGAGCAGTGAAAGAGTTTCTCTTCCACATGCACTGTCATGTGTCTCGTCAGGTTTCTTTTATAGTCAAATTTCTTCCCACACTGTGTGCAGCTGAAGGGTTTCTCTCCTGTGTGATCTCTTATGTGGTCAGTCAGGTGACCCTCACAGATGAATCTTTTACCACACTCAGAGCAGCTGAACAGTTTCTCTCTTTCATGGTATGCCTTGTGAGCTCTAAGACTTGATTTATGGTGGAATTTTTTCCCACACTCAGAGCAGCTAAATGGTTTCTCTCCTGTGTGAACTGACATGTGTTCGGTCAGACCACACATCCCAGAATGGATCTTTATGTGGCGGGTCAGTAAACCTTTCTGGGTGAATCTTTTTCCACACTTGAAGCATCCAAACCGTTTCTTCACAGTGTGAATTCCCATGTGTCGGGTCATACTATCTTTACGAGCAAATCCTTTGCAACACTTAGAGCAACTGAAGGGTTTCTCTCCTGTGTGGATTCTCATGTGTGTGATCATATGATGTTTCTTCTTAACTGTTTTACCACACTGAGAGCACTCATGTTTCCTCTTGTCTGACCCCTTTTCCTTTTCCTCATGGTCTAACTCTAAACTGTGTTCAGTCATCCTCCTCCATTCCTCACTGTCATCAGTCTCTGGATCTGAGTCCTCGATCTTCACCTTAATGTCTGGTCCTAAATCAGAGTCTGAATGTGGTCCTGGTCCAGCAGAGTCCTCTCCATCAGCTCCTGTTTCCATCTGTTGACTTTGTCTGTGATGAAGCTGTGAGGACTGAGGTTTCTCTTCCTCATCTTCACTCTTCACAGGGACAGGAGTCAATGTGAACTTGGTGGTCTCAGCCTCCTCCAGTCCCTCCTGACTGCTCCACAGTTCCTCCTGTTCCTCTTTAATGTGTGGGGGCTCAGAGTCCTCCTGCTGCAGACTGGAGCTCCACTCCTGCTGCTCTGGAGGCTCTTCTTTCATCACCACAAGCTGCTGCACCGCTGCAGGAAGCTCTACAGAAACACACACAGACACATGAAGAGAAGCTGTGAGTTTACCTAGATTCAAACCTGCGCTACATTTGATGCTCCTGTTATGAGCATTTAAAGGTCACACTTTGATTTTTTGTTATGGAAACAGCAAAGCATTCCACACCCTGCAGACACAATCATCTTTTCATCATCTCAGATCAAAGAGTGGAGTTAAATACTGCGTAATGCAGCTTTATTTTGCCTCACATATAAATAAATTTCACAGACTGATCTAATTGATTCCTGAATTTTCCTCTGGGGATGTATAAAGTACATTCAATTCAATTCAATTCAATTCAATTCAATTCTGTTTTGTTCATGTCTTTTTCATGCTGGAGTGTAGAGGCCGGAGGCAGCTATTAAAGCCTGTTTCATCAGGATCCAGCAGTAAAACAGTCTGCCGTCCACTAAACCCACACAGTGTGCAGCAGCACCCCTCCTCACCAGAACAGAGAGACCACGTCACTGCTGCTTCAGCTTCCCTTCACTGGCTACAGACTGACTTCAGGATTGATTTATTGT